>NMRB01002623.1:68811-88849 GCA_002633025.1 Notospermus geniculatus | reverse complement strand
AGGGGGAACATGAGTCCCCTTGGAGGACAGTTGTGCAAAGTGTTTAAAGCAATCATAGTTTTTCTTTTGTAGTTCCAACCTCGCCGAATGCTGTGCATGAAAAAAGGCCTATACCAGAATCTAATTCCGGACACTGAAAATACTAATGCACTTGGCATATCAATTTTCGGATATCGAGTCAATATATAAGTTCAGGCCAGGTGAGTTCGCCAAATTCCCAGTCATTAGTTCAGGAGTTATTGCACGTTTTGTCTTTTTGGTTTTGGCCCCCTTGTGCCAAACCAAGAATCAATCGGACCGAAACTTAATGTCACAGGTCAGCTGACATAGGTGTATATAAGTACCAAGTTTCGGGTCAATGGCACTAGCGGTCACGAAACCGTGCCACCAAATAGCAAAGTTCTGAACTTTGAAAAAAAAACGTTATGTACTGTATGTTATGTATCCTTATTAGATACACCTATGAAAAAAACTTGGAGATGATCCAGTCATTTTAGTTCAGGATTTTTGGTTTTTGGCCACCTGGTAGCCAATCCAAGAATCAAATCGGACCGAAACTTGGTGTGATAGGTCATCTGAACAAGAGGTATTACGTTCACAAATTTTCAGGTCAATACCCCAGCGGTTACAAAACGTACCCTACTAAAAGACGACGACGGATGACGGAAGCTGCCCGATCATAAGAGCTCACAGCAGGCGAGCTAAAAATGACACAAACAATCTCTCAATGAAAAAGGATATACTAACTGTGCCAGCTTACCTGGTATGGATGAACAAAGCAGAGTTCCGAGCTTGAGGTTGTCATCACGATCATCAACACGACAATGACCAGCCAATCCATTATAAACTCTTGTATACCCTTCCCTGATTTGTCTTGTCTATATGGAAGAGGATTATCCCCATAACGACCTATCTGTCAACGTGAAAGAGGCTATCTCGTCTTGCGAACTCGATGCAGCACTGTTTGTCATGGGTTGTAGTTGTTTCAAAAAAACATATAAACAGCTTTTTCACTTTTGCACACTCCTTCATCATGCGTAGTGAAAGCGTGTAAACGAATAAGCCATAATTACTGGGATGTTCTTATCAAACACTTTCTTGATCAAAAGTGTTACATCTTTATACAATATTCAGTTTTTTTAGAAGGCCGCTAAAGCAGAAGCATTAGACATGGCTCGTCATATAGCATTTCCTTTAACACACCTACCGCATTGAGATCTGCCGTCCATGTGCGCTCAACTTTATCGTGCAATAGTACAGAATCTGTAAAGCAGGCCAACGTCCCCGTAGATTGGTACCCGATCCTCCGCTGGTGGCGCTGGCGGGCTGGATGTAGCGGAGGATCGGTCCTGGCTACTGAGGACGGCAGAAATCTGGCTGCCGCCGGAAGTGACTAGTATCCAGTCATGACTGTACTTAGAACACGTACAACCACATGGTGAAGGACCGGGTACCAGTTGCAACGAGGAATCATGGCGGCGGCTGGTAAATATCAACATTGCAGAGAATAAATATCACTTTTCGTTTGCTACAAAGCGTGCCTTAGCGATAATCAATGCCAGACGAAAGACTGAGTATGGGTCCTTGAAACCAATGCATGCAAAAGCCTTAAAAAGTGCCATAGCGAATGACACATGGCTGATTTTCCAACCGATTGTGGCAAGTCCGTTGGTTTTCGAATTGGACCAATCAACGCCATGAAACTCGCATGCAGTACCAGTCTATATATTTTATATTTATAGACCGGGGACCAGTCTAACGTCCCCGTACATTACATTTAAATAAGATCAATGACTTTAATTTTTGCGATATATCAAAGCGTCGTTTCCATCAGTTACGCTGAATCGGTTAATGTCGTCCTGGGTACACCTCATTATTAGCCTGGGTATTCTGGGTAATCCTGTTTGTTACCCAGAGGATTCGGAACCAGTAGTTTTGGTAGGTAGGCCTCAGCAGGCGGCTTAGCAGGAATTATACATTAGGCCTAGTTATATGTTTTGTTAGGATTAATTGGATTGTAGCAGAAGAGAACGGGGAGAGTAAAGACATTAAGGACACTCAACGATGGTGATTGTAGCATATCGTAACTCGTTTATTAAAAATCAAAATGTAAAAATTGTAACACGTTTGAAAACAGTAATTATTACAGTAACACTAACAGTGTTCAACTTACATACCCACTTTTCTTTAATGATAATAAACCAGTTAAGCATTTAAAAACATGTCGTTACTGTTTTATTAAAAATTGTAACACGCTTGAAAACAGGGTCGACTGCAAGCTATGTAAAAATTGTAACACGTTTGAAAACAGGGTTCAACTTACAGACCCAATTACCTATTAATGAACAAACTATTGAAATGGCCTATTGACGAATTTTTTAAGTTAAAAGATGTAATTAAGCTCAGCACACACAAACCAACATTATATTCTGCAACAATAGGCATTATGCGCTTGTCTGCGAGTTGCACTGCAGTTTTTAGATGGCTGTAGATGACTATTGCTATTCTTAATATTAAAGTGCTAGTGCCATCAAATGCAAGTAGGAAGCTGAAGTCGACTCAAAAATGGTACTTCCATTTCCAACAAATTGTCTGAGCATGATTATTGTAGTGTGTGCGCCGAGCTTTAAAATAAGGGCCCTATGAACAAACATAATCTTTATTGGTTCACACCGCCCTGATTGGCTTAAGTCATGACGTCATACCTCACCTTTCATGCTCAATTGATAAGGCTTTAGTTACAGATAGTCATTTTTTTAAATTTTGATTTCATTCACTACTAAGGGCCACACTGTACATTGTCAATTTTGGTTCCGGGGTTATTGGGCCTTCAGTGCTGCCATTCTGGAAGAGGCAAACGGTCAGCAACAGTCTGTGGCATTTTGCTGTGTGCACCACTGTTGAAGCATGCACGGTATCACAGGTTGATACAACATAAAGGTAACTTCAGTATGTACCTATCATTTCAGTCAGTGCTATTTCTCTTGCGAGTTTGGTGTGCATTTGGTTGAGTGGGTGTTGCCGCTGGCCACTGATTTTAATGTTGATTGCATCATGCACATGGAGGTTCACTTCATCCTTTTTCACTGATTGGCCGACAGTCACAGGACGTTTCTCGTCCATTCCAGCAGCATATTTCGCAAGATACGAGTGAGCTACCTACTGAGCAAACATTGTCAACCAACTTTTTGATCAGTACTAGCAGGCTTAAGGTAACTTCAGGATGTACCTATCATTTCAGTCAGTGCTATTTCTCTTGCGAGTTTGGTGTGCATTTGGTTGAGTGGGTGTTGCCGCTGGCCACTGATTTTAATGTTGATTGCATCATGCACATGGAGGTTCACTTCATCCTTTTTCACTGATGGACCGACAGTCACAGGACGTTTCTCATCCATTCCAGCAGCATATTTCGCAAGATACGACACCTGGAACTTGCGATGACACACTTGGACATTGACACAAAGTGCTCATGCCTGCCGGTAAATGAGGTCAAGTATTCCAATGCTTACCACAATTACAGGTGTTGCATATTCAGAAAGTTGGGTAAAAATTTGACAATGTACAGTGGGGCTAACTAGGCCATACCCAAAATTATGTTGTCTGCCGTAACGCGACCGACCCTATGTAAATGGTATTGAACCAAAAGTTTTTAGGGTTAAAGACAATATTTTTTTAATGCCCCCAGAGGACCCGCAATGACAAAATATGCCGACCTCAAAACTTTTTACACTTCAAAACTGCCTTTGTTTTGTATGCCACTGCGTCATAAACCCCAAAATACATCGTTTTAAGTATTTTTTACTTTATTTTGTGGAAAATGCTAATTTTTTTTCCACCTCAAACCAAACCAAAAAAAGAAATAAAATGCCTACGTACCCAAGCTATTAGGGTAGGGTAGGGTTACAGCAAACAGACCAACCTCGTTCCCAGGGGTCGTTCGCTTTCTGACAATATGGCGGTCGCGTCACTAACCCCTGGCATCAGCTTTGGATTTAACGCACGTGATTGGTTGACGGGAAACCGTCAAATATATCCAAGAATATACCGAAAGAAATTTTCAAAATATTTTGGATCAAACCAGAAGGTTATCTATATCCACGTTTGATGATTTTTTGTAAAAAGAATTTTAAAAAGCACTGGTTAGTATTTCAAATTGATTATTTTGACTCGTGCTGCCACCTATACTTAGTCCAAGATTCCTGGATTAGCAACCGAAGCTGATTCCAGGGGTTAGTGAGCGAGTGGTCCGAGGTTGTCTGAGCGAACTATACCCCTGGGGACGAGGTTGCAAACAGACATATTTTTGGGTCTGGCCCTGTAAACCTTTTGGTTTACATTGTATATCACCAAATTGACCTTTTGGTTTTTGTCACCAAATTGACAGACAACAAAATGGGTCATATGAATGAAGACCAGTAAATTCTTTTACTGTACTTTTGGAATTCAAATGCACTAGGCAATGATGTACAAATCTTAGGTAAGAGTATTTGCTACTCTTTATTCAGCACAGCTATGCCATTTTTCTTTGTTGCTGTATGTGTCATGACGTTGACGTCTACTCGTCATGACATCGAAGTTGTGTCCTTGCACAGTTCCTTATTACAATACAATTTTGTCACCTACTCCATAGAGGTGATGTTGCCGAATCATGCCAATGGCAGCATCATTTCACTGTCAATTAATGTTGACCAATGACAGCATCATTTCACTGTCAATTAAAGTAAACAATAACATATTATACAAGCAATTCTGCACATTGTACAGACTTTTCCTTTGGCCATCAGTGATCAGAAAAACCCGAAAAAGTCAGCCATGAAAACAAACATGACAACACTCGAAATACTGTAAACGAAGGTACAGTTACCATATTTACACGGAAAATGGATGTCCACTCATCAAGACATTGAAGTCGTGTCCTTGCACAGTTCATTATTACATTAACTTTCAATACATTAACTTTCCTCAAATGTTACATTTGTCCTAGACCGCCTCAGTTTTGTCACCTACTCCATACAGGTGATGTTGACCAATGGCAGCATCATTTCACTGTCAATTAAAGTACCGGTAAACAATAACATATTATACAAGCAATTCTGCACATTGTACAGACTTTTCCTTTGGCCATCAGTGATCAGAAAAACCCGAAAAAGTCAGCCATGAAAACAAACATGACAACACTCGAAATACTGTAAACGAAGGTACAGTTACCATATTTACACGGAAAATGGACGTCCACTCATCAAGACATCGAAGTCGTGTCCTTGCACAGTTCATTATTACATTAACTTTCAATACATTAACTTTCCTCAAATGTTACATTTGTCCTAGACCGCCTCAGTTTTGTCACCTACTCCATACAGGTGATGTTGACCAATGGCAGCATCATTTCACTGTCAATTAAAGTACCGGTAAACAATAACATATTGTACAAGCAATTCTGCACATTGTACAGACTTTTCCTTTGGCCATCAGTGATCAGAAAAACCCGAAAAAGTCAGCCATGAAAACAAACATGACAACACTCGAAATACTGTAAACGAAGGTACAGTTACCATATTTACACGGAAAATGGACGTCCACTCATCAAGACATCGAAGTCGTGTCCTTGCACAGTTCATTATTACATTAACTTTCAATACATTAACTTTCCTCAAATGTTACATTTGTCCTAGACCGCCTCAGTTTTGTCACCTACTCCATACAGGTGATGTTGACCAATGGCAGCATCATTTCACTGTCAATTAAAGTACCGGTAAACAATAACATATTGTACAAGCAATTCTGCACATTGTACAGACTTTTCCTTTGGCCATCAGTGATCAGAAAAACCCGAAAAAGTCAGCCATGAAAACAAACATGACAACACTCGAAATACTGTAAACGAAGGTACAGTTACCATATTTACACGGAAAATGGACGTCCACTCATCAAGACATCGAAGTCGTGTCCTTGCACAGTTTATATTACAATACAAGTATTGTATTGACATTAACTTTCCTCAAATGTTACATTTGTCCTAGACCGCCTCACAGTTTTGTCACCGACTCCATACTTGTTACTTGGTTGACCATCTGCTGTATGCTGTTGAGTATCATCTGTTTTGGTGTATAACCTGTTGTATACAGTGAGAAGATGAAAGGCATCTTCCAAGGCAACATATGAGCCTGTTTTTTGGTGCCGTTCAATGTCCTCTGCACTTGGGTGAATTAATGTTCACATCACCTGTATGGAGTAGGTGACAAAACTGTGAGGCGGTCTAGGACAAATGTAACATTTGAGGAAACTTTTGGATTGATATTAACTTTCCTCAGGGTACATTCCTCCACAGTAGAGTGGAAACTCTGGAAAGTACAGCATGTATCTCACAGAAAATGAGCAGAAACATACTGACATGACACCAGGAGATAATCACGGAATATCTAGGACTTCCCAACAGACATATAGACAATAATGAAATTGACTTCCCAACAGACATTAGACAATAATGAAATTGACAAATGTAACCCTCCACCAGAAAACCAGTCATCAGTCACTCTGAGATTGGCATGTTGGCACCAGTGAAGAACATGAAGAAAATGTCAACATGGTAAGCAACACTAAATTACTACCGGTCTGAATACAAGTTTGAATGTCCAGTTTTTATACTGAGGTTTGCAACTAATGTTTGTGGCATTATAACAGTACTAACTTACAAATTTGTTGCAGACTGTTGATTGTTGGATGCAGTTTTAGTATTGGAAATTGAAGTTGTGGCAGGTGTTGCATTGGTGGAAGGCTGTGGACGGATTTCTTCTGCCGGGGTGTTGGTGCCTGCAGAAGACTGAGCGGCATTATTGCAGTCATTGCGTCGAGATACTCTAGTCATGGTTGCGGTGTTATCTGATTCGGAAGCTAAACATACTACTTGTACTGTTTGGTGATTGGTTGATCGTGTTGGCCCCTGTTCACCTTGACGATTAGGTACCTGTACTGTTTGGGTTGTTGTTGGGTTGTTGACAGTTTGACGGTGGCATGACCTTTCTGCAAGGGTGCTGGTGTTGGCAGAAGACTGAGCGGCATTATTGCAGTCTTTGCGTCGAGATACTCTATACATGGTTGGGAGGTCGTCTGATTCGGAAGCTAAACCTAAACGTATTACTTGTACTGTTTGGTGATTGGTTGATCGTGTTGGCCCCTGTTCACCTTGACGATTAGGTACCGGTACTGTTTGGGTTGTTGTTGGGTTGTTGTTGACAGTTTGACGGTGGCATGACCTTTCTGCAAGGGTGCTGGTGTTGGCAGAAGACTGAGCGGCATTATTGCAGTCATTGCTTTGAGATACTCTATACATGGTTGGGATTTCAGCTGGTTCGCGATCCGTTACTTCATGTACTTGTACTGTTTGCCGAATGGTTGATCGTGTTGGCCCCTGTGCAACTTGATTACGTACTGTTTGGGTTGTTGAGTTGTTGTTGACAACATGATCAATGTGACGGTGACATGGCCTTTCTATTGCGACCTGAACCTCCTGTCTTGGTAAAAGGTCTTGTTGTACCTGAAGTAGTGGTGAATTGTTCAAGATTTTTTGTGGCCGAACTGCTGTAAGGTGAAATTTTGGTTCGTGGACATGTTCATCACCACTCCGTACCCCTGGTTTATACCATCCTGATAGAATCCACTTAACCTGATGTTCTTTGTAGAAATCCAACACTTGTTGTATATGTTGTCTCAGTTCAAGCATTGGGACAGTCGGGCTGGTTATCTGAAAAGGAATGAAAGTTCTGATAAGACAGTGCCAATAATGGGTGCAGAGGTTTGTTGGCATAATACACTGAAATTGGAGAACATTATTTCTCACGTCCTGATACCTGCATTGAGTGGTTTGCTTATTAAGTGTACATGCATGTGTTAGAACTTGCATGACAATGCTCACAGGAGTAGTACTAACCTTCAATGCCTGTTCCGTCAAGAACAGGCCAGTGAATGCAGCAGATCTGAATGGTACTCCTTTAACGTTCACTTCAGGTGATGAAATTCTGCATGTTAGAATACGTTTGGCAATGTCTTCCGTCACTGTTGCCGGGCATCCTGTCCCAGCATCATGCTGTGAGTCACACAACATGGCCCCACAACCAGTAATTAAATTTGCTCTCAATACTGATATGTTTGCAGCCTCCATGTACAGAGCCTTGGGGGTAGGCCTGTCTGCGTATTCAGCAACATATGGTCGAGTAAGCTTCCTGATGGCGAGGGTAGGGTGAATTGGCAGCAATGGCTGTTCCATTTGGATTATTGGAATGTTATTGTACATTGATTTGTACTCGGGTTCGAACAGGCCGACGTTGGCACCAATCCATCTCATGTTTTGGATTTTGAACAACTGACGTGTTTCAAGGGTGGAGGGAGTGATGATGTAAAATAAGTCACCTTGTGTTAGGTCTCTGAAAAGGAAAAGGAAATTACTTTTAGATGACATGGTAAGACAAAGTATTATTGCAAATATACTGGTGGGAGTACTTTGTGGGTGCAGTTAATAGAATACCCATTAGTTTTACTGTGGCATTCTTTTGTAAAATTCAATCAAATGACCCCTCTCTTTGCGCATGACTAATACCAATACCATTCCATGGTGTATTATCAACATATCACAACCGTGGTTTAGTGAACTGTGGATGTTCATCTGTTTATGTAGTCATTTAAATAAAGGTTCCAGTTACCTTAAAAGAACAAGGCGGTCGTACTGTTTCTCCAATTTGATGTACTTTGCATCACGGCTGGCTTTTTTTACTTTTTGTTTTTTGATTCTCAGAATTTCAGCGAAGGACCTGGTATTGTCTGTGTCATCAGCTGATATGATGTCTGCGAGTGTGGTGTCACTGATGGAGTTGTGATTGAAAACCCCCATGGCTCCTTGCAAGTCACCAACTTCAATGTACTGTGAGAGCATGTTGTTGTGGACGTCTAAACCTGCAAGAGAAGAACAAAGAAGACCGTTTGTGTTAATAGGATGTCTGAGAACAATGTGGTGATGCTTAGGTGGATGGTCTAGTTACTGGAATAACTTGGTAAGAGTGTTCAACATGTGAATTTCAGTATGCCCGTAAACAATTGAATGAACAATGGATGTAGGGTCCATTTGCAGCTGAATTGAGTGAAATTTGGGGCAAGAGGCAGCATTGTTGGCAATGCCACACAATGCTGCCTCTTGGAAAGTGTTGATGTGGATACTTGGAGATGTGCAGGAGACTAAGTTACAGACCTTTCCGTTTAAGGCGTGCTATAGCACCTGCACACCATCACACGCCTTAAATCTGATCGAGGTGTGCCAAAAAATGCACCCCTTGTAGTACTTAATGCAATTTGAATTTCGCACGCAGCTTAAGGACAGAGAGTGACTAGTGCAGTGTTAAGCTAGGGATAGATAGGCTGGGTTACAACCCTCCACCAAGTGTGAGTACAGTGGTAAGACATTCAATGACAAGTGATAACAAACAAAACATGGGAAAATGTAGCATATTATTTAGGTGGAAGAATTGTTGGATGAAAAAAGCATGCCTAGGGGTAAAGGTGAGAGTTGAGGGGTGCTTTTTTTGGCACCCCTGTGTTTTTTACAGGAAAAGGCCTTATCTAAGTTCTTGTGGGTAAAACATGGATACTCATGAATGAAAAGTGTAGTTGACTTACACTTAAACTGTCTTATAGCTGTATCTGACCCAATTCCTCCCACACCAAGTCATTGTACTGTTGCTTGAAGCGGTTGAATATGATGCGACCATTTGTGTAGATGGTTCGTGTGTTCGGTAATGCATCTTTTGCATTCAATTCATGCCACTGTCTCTCGAAACGTTTCCTAGCAACAATGTTGTCATGATGGACGCCATTTCCTGGGAAGCGGTACACGATCAGAAAACAGTGCCATGGACGTAGATGTGGCTGATTTGTAAACTGTGAGCCGTGGCCGGTGTTATGTTGTTGCAAACGACGTAGTATGTTAGCAGTTTCACCGACGTAGGCAAAGTTGCGGTTGGTGGTGCTGATGAGCATGTAGACATAACCGATGGATGCAGTGGGTAGGTAATGTGTGACGTCATGAGATGGAAGGGGGTCGTCAGCATGGGTTATGGTTGCAATTCGCCTGTTGGTATGGAGGGCTTGAAGAATATTGTCGATGTGTTTTGCACACGGTGGATTACTTTCGAGTAATTTCCTAATTGCCAGAAAAGTGTCATCCGGGTCCTGTGTAATGAAGGTAATATTATCCAAGGATGGGACACGGCTAATGAGGACTAGCAGCTGTTGTCTGTCCCACAGTCTGTACTTCCGTTGCTGGCAGGATATCTGAGTAGCAATATTTGCACAGGTTTCTCCAAGACTCTTGTGAACTGTACTGCACACATAATAGGTAACGCGGTATTGAATACGTCGAGCTTTGGTTTGGCCGAAGCCGACAATGACCAAAGGTGTTGGTGCAGGTTGAAGGTGCAGTGTGTCCCAAGTACTTGGAATATTGTTTGTGTCGACATTTCGTTCTCCTGGAGGTACAAGTTTGAGGCAGAGTTTGGCGGAGGAATCATGTGGCAGCTGCTCCACTACGCAAAGCTGGCCTTGAGAAAAGGATGGCATTGCAGCAGTGGCTTGAGTGTTGTTGTAAGTTAACCTCAGTACTTGACCCTTGAAGAGGAACAGTTCCTGTGGTTCTGGGCAAGCTTTATTAAGCTGTGACTGGATGGCAGCAGTGGCCGCCCCCCAAATACCATTTGGAGTTTCAGCCTCATCTCTGGCATGAAATGTCTGTGACTCGATGGTGGGATCCTGTTTGTGTCTCGTAATGAAGTTTGTGATGATTTCATCACACGCGGCCTTGGTGCCAACAATCTTAAGTACATGTGGTGGCACATGATCCCATGTGGGTAGAGCATGTGGTAGACATCGTTTGCTGAGGATGTTCAGTACTTCACTTATTTCTTCAGCGGTGATGCTAACTTGCCGCATAATTGTAATTATGCGTTGTAGTTCATTGTCGGCTGAAGACCGTACATAGTGCTTCATTGGAATGATACGGAAGGTACACATCAAATGGTGGCTGGTCCAGAAAGGGGTTCCATCTACTGGAGGTAACTGGTAAGGATCGCCTGTCCCAATAACTACAACTCCACCCATTGGTTCATCACACTGCCGAACTGTTCTTAGGATGGTGTCTATGACAGCAAACATCTGAGCAGACAGTAACCCTATTTCCTCTATAAAGAGCACCTGCAGTCTTTGAAGCACAGCAAGGCGAACAGGATTTCGCAATAAGGTCATGAGAGCCTTGGATGCCATGTTTTGAATAGTGTAGAAGGCAACCTGCATCACAGGAATCGCAAAGGCCATATGAATATGGATTCCACCAAGCCGTCTTGCACGTTCAGATGTGACTGCAACAACTAATGTACGCAAGTTGCATGCAAGTGCATACGTATTGCAGATGAGGAGGACGTGTGATTTTCCGCAACCTGGTGGTCCCACTAGTATGTAGCACTGTCTGCCTGGTGTGTTTGTTCGTGCACTATCTATAGCAGTGACACACTGAGCGAGGGCAAGTTCCTGTTCGTGAAGTGAGAGGTCTGTCTGTGAATGGACTCTCGTGATTACAGGACGGAATTCAACTGGACCTTTCTTGAAATCAGCAATGTTGGGAAAATGTGGGATAGGTTCTGTGCTCAGGACATCAATGGCTGTGTCACGCATGACCTGTTCATGGTTTAGTAGAGATTGTTCTATTGATGTGTCTATGTCTGGTTGTAGAGCTTTTGGCATATCTTCATGGATGGCATCTTCAAGGAGAATGCTTCTGAGAGAGTGCACAGTTGTGACCAAATGTTTGCTGAAGGCTTGAGAACCAATGGGGTACCACAAGAGTTGTTGTGTTACATAGTCCCGGGCAATTCGTTTGACATCATTCTCATCTGCGTGATCATTGTCAATGAGGGCAGAATTTCTGAATGCTTCTGTCATACTTGCAGCACTGTACACATCAAATTCTGTAATGAACTGGCCCATGGTGATAATGAGATGAACGAAAAATGTGGGTACGTTGGATGGTGTGGGTGTGCTGAAGACGACTACATTACGTTTGACTTTGGAGATGTCCACGAAACGTAAGTAATGTTCACTGTGCTGTTCAATGTCATTGTTCCGCTCTCTTGAAAGTGGTCCAAAAATGGAGGCATACAAGTCCATGGCTGTGGTTGCAATGTGGTGATCTGGATGATTGCACAGTCCATTAATGTATACTGCCGCATCCAGTACATGAGCATGGCGTAAACGAACACATCGTTTGGCTCCATCTATCCAGTGAGAGGAATTCAGTGTTGGCTTGATTTCTGCTTTGTCTCGCTTCCATGTGAACCAGCGCAGGTACAACTCAACCTTTGAAAATAACACCAATTCAGGAGGTCTAATTGAGAATGCAGAAGTTGCATCCAAGCAGTAGTGTCCTGCTTCATGAGCTTCGATGATCTGCACTTGAGATGTTGTGAAGTGCCGCCATTCTGCAAGAGGTAAACGGTCAGCAACAGTCTGTGGCATTCCCCCGCCACCATCCTGGGCATTTTGCTGTCTGCGCAACTGCTTATGATTTTTTACTACAGCTGTTCTATACTCTGGTGCTTTTGTTGAAGCATGCACAGTATCACAGGTTGAAACAACATAAGGTAACTTCAGGATGTACCAAATCATTTCAGTCAGTGCTATTTCTCTTGCGAGTTTGGTGTGCATTTGGTTGAGTGGGTGTTGCCGCTGGCCACTGATTTTAATGTTGATTGCATCATGCACATGGAGGTTCACTTCATCCTTTTTCACTGATGGGCCGACAGTCACAGGACGTTTCTCATCCATTCCAGCAGCATATTTAGCAAGATACGACACTTGGAACTTGCGATCACACACTTGGACATTGGTGGATGAACGGAGTGCTGCAAATAGGCGTGGCACTGTTGGCACAAAGTGCTCATCTGGCTGGGCTGGATATCGCCAGATGCCTGCTGTAAAATTCGGTCCAGTATTCCAATGCTCACCACAGTTGCAAGGTGTTGCCAAATCGAGGTATTCGAGTTGACGGTAAGTTTCATCTGTGTACAGAATCCCATGGTATTCAAAGGAATACTCAAAACTGCCAGGGTGTCTAGGGACACGACAAACGAATGTGTCGTCCTTAGCTTTCCGTTTCTTACACCTTTCCCCAGCTTTCTGACAATTATGTTGCTGGACTGTCATGGCTAGTTGTTGTAGTTCATGATATTCATTCTGACTGGAAACAAGTCCATCCTGGATGAGCGACTCCATGTCTGTCCTGCAATTTTTTGACCACATGGTCATGTTTGAGCAGCGTACACGTGAAAGGGTTGTATCAAGGGGTTCGTCTTTCACAGTAATACCGCCGTGGACATGAGGTCGGTTACCAAGGGCACCCGCACTCTGGAACTCAAACCTCATCCATGATGATTTGACAGCACCAAGAACATTCTCATGACTGTTGTTGATATAGTTCCACACATAGTGGACAGTACGTTCCCAGCCTCTTGTGAGTAGAACACTGTAGTTTTGTAGGAGATGTGATAACTTCTCTGGGCAGTGGTTCTGTGCATATAATTCAATAGCATGCCGAAGAGGTGCCACTCCAGGTGTGGCACTGTCGTTACAGGTGAGAGTGACGAAGTAAGTCCATGAACCTTCAGTTCGTAGAGTGGCAACGAGCCGATTAACTTGTTGCCGTGAGTCAATCTCATCGAATGTGAGCATCCCTTGATTAACATCAGGAAGAAGTTTGTTGCCATGGCGGACAACAGCTTCCAGACCCCTGTGACATGCGACTGTGGCCGAATTCTTGTTGAGGTCACTGTTGAGGCTCAGGTCGAATGCAAATTGTAAGTAGGGCATGTCATGCGACGTGAGTATACTTCCATCCAAAATGCGTGTAATCAGATGATCAGACATGGTCGCCAATCTCTGCTTGTTATGGTTTTGCATGATATTTGTGAACATAATGGACGGTAATGCCCCTACTACTGATGAACACTGGGTTGTCCAAAATATTCTAGGGAACAGAATCCCCTCTGGATATAGTAGTGGCACTGTTGAGTGAGTGCTCTTGCTGCAGATGTTTTGCAGTAACTGTAGTGTGGCAACCGGTGGTTTCCTGTTTACTGTGCTGCGGGCCATGACACGGAGATGATGGTTCAGGTAGAAGTGTCCAGAGGTGTTGAAATTGTTTTGACTCATGAATACAGGAATTCTGTCAGCTGAAGTCGACACAGGACAGGAGTCGATAGTGTTCGTGTCACCCATGGGGTATAAAGATGTAGGTGCATCCATGTCATTTTCAAACTGCAGAGAATCACACTCGTTAATGAAAACAACATGAACATCCTCATCTTCCTCTCCTGCATCCTCATCATCATCATTGCATCTGTCAGAAGGTTTGGATGTGCAGCGCTTCTTGGATGGAGGGCAGTAGACATGATTGGATGGCTCTGCAGGCCCAAAAACACCAACTGTGAAAGCTTCTTGCCTCATGTGTTGCATCTGGATCTTGAAGTGCTTGTTGCATAGACCAACAGAACACTGTAGGTTGCCAAACCCCTGCGGACAAGACCAGAACTGACCTGATGTGCATGTGTGTACTGCACACTTTGCAGATTGTCCTTGACACTGTCTAATGAGAAGGTTGTCATGCACAATACATGATGCTTGCAACTGTCCATGGCAGCTTTCCATTAATGTTCTTCTGGCTGGTAGAAGGATGTGACCTGTGCGTACATACAACAGGAAGGGGTGTTTTCCTGGTTGCATAATCCGGTAACAAGTATCTGTTGCTGTGGATTGCCAGAGTATCTCTTCCGACCATGTGGCAGTCATGTGAAAGAAGTTGTCGTCTGCAGACAGCGCCAACAGAAGGTGCCACTCCTCCCCATTCAGAAGCTCCGGCATTTCATGGGTGTTTGTGGGATGCCTTACGGCAATGAGAATGTTGCAGTTGCATCCGACTGAAGAGGACTTTGCCTCCAAATCAGCTCTCTCAGTGAATGAAACAACTTCAACGTTGTTGCATAAATCAGCAATGAAGTTTGCCATGCATTCCTCAGGGTAAGTGCCATGTGCAGTTTGGATTTGTAGTTTGAGGTGCGTACGCAGTTGTAAGTTTAGGGGCAATGTACACTCCGAGTTGAAAAGCGTTTGTACTGCACAAACCACTTTCCTGTCAAGCCTCTCATCGTCGTGTGGACCATCCCCCACAGAAGCTAGCAAAGCTTGGTATAAGTGGGTGTTGTTGAGAAAGACCATCAATATTGAGTACAACTCACGGCCAAGACTGCTTCGCGTACCATTGTACCGAACATTATCAATCTTGTACAAAGGGTGACCAGTGTTGCTAGCAGGATGTATGTGAACCAAACAATCTTTTGGTTGCAACTTGTTACTTGGTTGACCATCTGCTGTATGCTGTTGAGTATCATCTGTTTTGGTGTATAACCTGTTGTATACAGTGAGAAGATGAAATGCATCTTCCAAGGCAACATATGAGCCTGTTTTTTGGTGCCGTTCAATGTCCTCTGCACTTGGATGGTGTGACCTGTCATAATGGTCTACCAAGGGCTGCAGTGTGTGAACATGATCGTCAGATTGCTGGGCGAAGTGATAAATGTCAGGACGATGTTGAAGTACAAGTGCCTTTGCAAGAGCAATGTCATCAGATGGATTGTAAGTTTCAACTTTCGACCCAATTCTAAATGTGGACAATCCGCCTGTATTGCCAGTTTGATTGAATACAGGAAAGGACGTATTGTATGCACCAGTTCTACCTGGTCGGCAAATGTTGCTCGAGACTACAGCAGGTGCTAGGACATCAGGAGCTGCTGGTGCCACATTGTGTAGCACTGGGTTGGTAGGAACATGGATTCTTGGCACTTTTGGGTGGCAGTGCACTATGTTTGTGCACATCAATATGCACAGACCTTTGTTGTCATCTACTAGAATGCTGGGTGCACAATACCACTGTAAATCATGGTATGGAATGATCCAATCTGTCCGTGCACCCTTCAGGAATTGCTGATTGGCTCCAAAGGAACGGAACTGTTGGCAAATGGTTGTCAAATAGTGTGCAGCAGAAAATGGTTCAAGTTTGCCCCTCAGGATGTCATCAAAAAACATAAAGCATCCAATGGGGCAGCGAACTGTAGGATAAGGATGGTTATTAAGAGCAGTTGTTAGACGCCCCAGCTGGCCACTCTGAATGTCATTCTGGAATCCTTGTAGTATGTGTGTGATGTCTTCGAAACACGATTTGCTGTAGGCAAGATTGCACATTTCGGGCAGCCACTGATGTAAGTGGTGCATCCATGAGTTTCGAAGTGACTGTGGCAGGAATTTCATGAAGCATGTGGGATCCATATAATGGGGCTTCGACAAACAGGTCCAAATGACTGCAGGCCACCCATGTGACCATAGAGGAGACGTTTTTTCTTTAGGCGACTGTGGGCAAACAAACTGTTGGCATTGTGTGCACACTGGTTTCCCGGCAACCATTCCTGTTTTGTCCCCAAATTGTCTCTTGACTATTTGACCATTGTATGAGGTGAGATGAAGTTGCTGAATGGTAATTGGATATTGTGGTGTTTTTGACCGGTGACATATTGCACAAAATGGAAGTGGTGGTGCATCCATGGACACAGTTCCTTAAGAGGTGTACATGGAAAGAAAGAAGAAAGAAAGAAGAAAGGAAGAAGTAAGTGCATTTGTAAATGTAAAGAAGATATGGCAGTTAAAGCGAATTGATATTGAAAAAAATTGATTTAGAAATACCTGTAGACTTCAAAAGGGAATGTATTTTTGGGAAAAAATGTAAACAAACTTCTCCAGAATGTCAACAAAGAAATTTTCGTGGCTAAATTGTGTGATTACAAACAGCAGCCAAATGTAAATAATAAAATCCGCTATCAATTCGCTTTAATTTGTCTGGACTAGTTGAAAAAAGAAACGCAACACTAGAATTTTTTACTTTCATTTTTTATAGCCAGTTTATAATGTTCCAGTATTGATGATTTATTAACCATGTAAAAAGCCTTGGAATAGCCATTTTCTGTGCATGATTGATATGCATCACTGATTTCTGGACATTTCTTCTTTTCTAACGAATGTGCTTAGCATATTACATGTACCGGTACATGTACGTAATGAAAAAGTAAAAAAGTTCTGTATGTACTTGGAGGTACTAGTAATCAGTCTACAGAGGTTCGAGAAACCTTACTTTGTTTCACCCTGAACATTTAGCAGGATGCCAGGGCTCTCTGTTAGTGTTACTGACTGACGGCATGCGATTGGGATGCTGGAGGCATGTATGTGAATGCACCCGCAATTATTCGACTCCAACAATGCTACAAGCGCTTTGGAGCACATCTGATGCCTGAGAAGTGGGCACCGACGTGTAAATGGATGCAAACCAGACCACGATATTCGGCTGCAGCACTTAAGGTTGTTTCCAAACAGCTCGGCCTAACAGTAAATCGAACTTTTGGCATCCACAACAATTGAGTAAAACCATTCAAAACTGCCTTTGTGCTGACAACCAAATACGGAATAGGGGACCGCAGTTGGTACACACTCATAGAACTATAAGGTGTTGCGTTTCTTTTTTGAGGAGTATAAAGAGGATAGGCCCTACTACCCAAAAGCAAATACTGTAAAGTAATGTTTAAGAGACTTTACAGATGATTCCTGAATGAATGTTCATAAAATGAACTTTGTGGTGTTATGGGACCAAAATTCACAACTGAGCGCAACTGCACTAATTACACTAATTGCAGATGAATTTGTGGGTCTGTATGTCTACGACAACAAGATGGACAAGTTTGTCAGCCATTGCACTGATGTGGTTTGGAGTGGAATAGTACTGCACCAATTGTTATGCTATACAACAATCCTTTATGTGGGAATTCTAAAGATGGGTAATTGACTTACTTTTTGTATTTGACAATCATCAGTACGACCTATTAAACATTACTTCACTGTAAGAAGAGCTAAACATGTTGTTAAGTTCATAGGTACTGACCTGATGAAACTGAAAGGATAAGGCAGCAGTGTGGTAAAGCCGTCACGACATATGTAAGTGGAAGCAACAACAGGATGTACCTGGAACAAATGATCTTGGAATAAAATTGAATGGAATATGGTATCATGACGAAGTGAAACAAGCCTGGCGGCCAAGCTAAGAATTGAATCGGTCCATTGAATCGGACTGAAAGTTGGTTGGTGTTGGATGTCCAATTGGGCCGAAATTCAGTATTTTTGAAGGTATGCAAGATATGAAGACGCTCTGTGAAATAATGAAGAACTGTGGCAGGTTCGTTACTTTTGTAGAACTTTTACCTCTGTGACCTTGAAAAGTAGGTCAAATGAAACACCCATTTATGTTATGTATCCTAATTAGATACACCTATGATAAAAATTTGGAGATGATCCAGTCATTAGTTGAAGAGTTTGCACTTGTTGTGGTTTTGGTTCTGGCCACCTGGAGGCCAAGCCGAAACTTGGTGTCGTAGGTCATCTGACGTAGGGGTATCGTACCAAGTTTCAGATGAATAGCTGCAGTGGTTACGAAACGTGCCCTGATAATGGACACCGACGCCGGACGCTGCACCAGGACAAATAAAGCTCACGGGTGAGCTAAAAAGAATAGCCTTACCTGTGCATTTGTAAATAAGGTCTCAGGAGGATATTAGTTGAAGGAGTTCACAATGTTCATCAAGTGGAATGTTGCTGTGAATGCTGTAAAATAATATGTCAGAACTGACAGAACGACAATGATTCATAGGTAAAGGACACACATCAGACATTATTGATGCAGTCTTGATGCAGTATTGATGCAGACGGTATCAACTTTTTCACTGTGAGGTTGTAAGGAACGTCGTCAACGACCACACTACTGTGGCTTCATGCTCGCACCTCGTAGTAACACTGCCTCGGAGATGACGTCCTGAAGACAATGAAAAGGCCTGATGAGGTCGCAGCTACATCTTTCTGTTGAGAAGTGGCAACAACGTCATTCACCAGAGTCGTTTGCTCGTTTTTAAAAAGAAGGCTTCACTGTGTAAAATTCCACACATAAAAATGATGTTGAATTTGCAAATGTGGTACATGATGGAAGCCACATGTTAACACAGCAAAGACAGGGCATGTGAGTGAATTGTGTTGCAACAGCAGCAGACATTTTTGCATTACAACATGAAGGCCAACAAAATCCCTGCTGCACATTGTAGACATCAGCCAAAACACAAAAAGATACAAAAAAAAGACAATTTTTGGTGATGGTATCACAGGGGCTATTTTATCACCGTTGTTGACACCCATCAAGGTTCAGCCATAACTAGGCCTAAAGACAAGTTGCCTTGAATAAAACACTGGATAGTAGATACATACCAATCAGTAAGTCAAGCAGCAATTGTCAACACGCAAGTACAGATTGAGTTCTGGATGGACTCTGAGGGTAGAATGACTGAAGTCCTGAAATAAAAGAGGATCCATTTTAGTCACAATTTTGCTAAAGAACGAATACTCGTGAAATTGACAAGCATTTGGTGTGAAATTCAATGTTTCCCTTCACACCTATTTGTAGCATGCCAAGATGCAAACATTTGCTCTAAGGCACTTCTTTCATGCAAATAAATTGTGCTCTTGATCCTGAAAAAGGTGTGTTTTTCGCGCTTTATTTTGATAAAGGGTTTAAGAATGCCATGATAGGGGAGACCGGGGCTGGTTGTAACAGGGGTAGGTTGTAACAGAGCTAATATTTCCTTGAATATCCACTGGGAAGGGCTGAGTTTCCTCACATATATTGGCATTGATACCGGCCACCTTTGTACCAAAGGGCATCTGAATGTCCGAATTGACTTTCCAAAAAATCGACAAAAACCGTTTTTAGTACATGAAAGTAAAAAATGACCTGATCAGAAAATCTCTTCTGCTTCACTGCCTGTGCAGTTTTAGAAGTTTGTTTGGATACTATTTGAATAATGATGTAAAG
>NMRB01002623.1:4956-25810 GCA_002633025.1 Notospermus geniculatus | reverse complement strand
ACAGACAGACACACACACAGACAGACAGACAGACAGACAGACAGACAGACACCACGACCAAACACTATATGGTTTCCGATCTTGAGATCGGAAACCATAATTAGTCTTATATCATCTTGTGTTATATCATGCTTGGACAATGAATGGGCACAGCGTCATGTGGGAGAACTAGTAGGCCACCATCTTTGTTGGAAAGGTTTGGACCAACCTGACAGCCTTCTTTGACTAGAGTGGTCCCTACTCAAAGTGTAGTAGGCCCAATTCCTCTGAAATAATACCGTCCACAAACACTACATTTAACTTGCACCAATGTTTGACATTTCTAACCAATATGTATATTGATTCGGGCCATTTTCAAAGTCGGCGCATTCCTAGCTGACACTAACGATCATTTACAACCCTAAACATGTCAATAATATGCCAAACATGGAAATAGGATGATATTTTAAGACAAGTATATAGGGGTAAATTCCTCTTCTTTCAGTGCATTAATTCTCTTTCATGTTGCTGTGATTTTCAGAAATTGTTTGGTTTTGCATTAGATTTTTCCGTCAGGGCCGAAGACATAGCATTATTGGCCCTGGTAATTATGAAGGAGGCCATCTCAAGCTACTCATGTTCCTTACTTATCCTTGCAAGGCACAAGGCACCACAGTTCACTGTCCCATACGAAGGACTGAAGAGCCAGGGATGATTATTCCCGGGACCTGTGGTACTACCCTGAGTCTCATCATTAAAGGCGCTGCTCTTAGTTTTACCGGGACCACGTTAGAGTTTTCTTGTGTGAGTTTTGGTTTTCTGTGGTTACCCAACCATTGAAAACTACTGGGCGTTATTTGAGTCGTTGGTCTCACCGTAAATCTGTAAACCACAAGCGACTGCCTCACAACAGATCTTCTTGCTAGCCACCGCAGACGAGGCGATATCGGTTTTGGTATTGTTTGACACTAGGTGAGCATCGCTGGCGAGAAGACTCCACACATCGCTGTCCAGTGCACATCTGGCGTCAACAGCCGATTTTGCTTGGTGGGGACCATCGCTTGCGAAATCGCCTGGTATGCTGCTGGTTCAAGATCCGAGGGTTCCCACTGGTGTTGACACCAAGCTGGAGGCAGGCTTGATGCCCTCGAATGATGTGCCCTGAGGTGCGGGTTAGAACAGTTTCCGTGAACACAGCAGTTAAGCTTCATACATTGTGGCAACACAATTTGTGTTCACATACCCGCTTCAGGTAAACGCTGGTGAACTAAACATCCTACCATTCATCCCAATACACTGTCAGAAAAAAACACCAACACACCACCGGTTATTACCTTAATGCTAGAGTGATTTTCTTCCATTTTTTCGCGCTCTAAAAATACGCTCAGCTCCGAGGTGAGGTGGAGTTAGGTTAGGCCAAAAAAAATATATTGTCTGTTTCTTGTCCAGCAACTCAGCGAAAATTGATGCGGGCATGCGAATTTTTTTTTTATTTTCAAATAATTTTTTCCCGTTTTCTTCATGGATGGGGGAAATACCACCAGCAAACAATCTCTCTACATGTTTAAAGCACAGATTTCATGAAAAATAAAGATGATNTACCTTAATGCTAGAGTGATTTTCTTTCATTTTTTCGCACTCTAAAAATACGCTCGGCTCCGAGGTGAGGTGGAGTTAGGTTATGGTGAGGTACGTTTGAATATATTGGAAGTGGCAGATTTGACGGGCGTGTGGATTCGGAGTTGTGGATACGCAGAGTAGTGCGTCTAACTTCCAAGTATGTTGCAAGATTCAATCCAGTTGCAGAAGGCTTGAAGCGTACTAACAGTCTAGTGGTTGTCACGTCCGCTTAGCAAGCAGCAGGTCACGGGTTTGAATCCAGCCCAAGTGATATGGGATATCATACCTGGCTTTTCACGGCCGTCGCGTGGGACAGTAAGCCGTGGTGCTTTGTACCTTGTGCCTTGGCAAGGACATGGCCCTGGTAAGTATGGAAGAGGCCATCTCAAACTACTCATGTTCCTCACTTGGATGGGGTCTTTTACTTGCCCTTGCAAAGACACAAGGTACAAGGCACCACAGCTTACTGTCCCATGCGACGGGCGTGAAGAGCCAGGGATGATATATCCCATATGACCCCGGCTGGATTCAAACACGGGACCTGCTGCTTGCTAAGCGGACATGATAACTACGAGGCTGGTAGTATGCCTCAAACCTTCAACTGGAACAAGGTACTAATACAAGGCATGTGATGGACGTAAAGAGCCAGGGATAATATTCCAATGGTCCGGGACCTGGTGCTTGTTAAGCAGACGTGATCCACTCAGTTAGCGGGGCTCCTCTCATCGACCTCCATATTGACAGTCCTGATGTTTACATCTTACTTGTATCGACAACCCTAAACCGTATTCGGGAACTGTGTTAATCTACAGAGATCTCAGACCACGACGTGCGGGACAAATTCCAAGCTGAAAGATCTTTTGATCCTTAGCCAATTTCACATCGACTTAATATTCGATCCTCCGCAAAGCCCACGACTGCCATCATACGCAGCAGACCGCCAACATACACATATTGAACCGGGTCATTAGTACAGAATAACGATGAAATTGAGATATACCGACGGGACTGAGTAAGCGGCCAGTTACTGGGTGAGTTATTGATGGTCGGCCAGCGGAGACGGCCAGACACGGATGTGTTGTGCAATCGGGGAAATTAGTTGGAAGGCTTTTAGCTTGGACTGGTGGGACTCTGGATTGTGTTACAGGCATCTATGCTGGATATAATGATGATTATGTGAAGGTTTTGTAATGCTTTCTGCCATAATGCAGTCGCAAACCATTTCACATCATCACCCATCCTCCCATAGGTATCCAAAATAAAGCACAAAAAATGATACACAATGTTACACAATAATACAAAAGAGTTGTCTCCAATATTTGCAAATTTTCGACCCCACACCAGGGGTCTTCTTCAGGCACTTTCAAGTCAAAATCCCAGAAGTGAAAGCCCTCCCATAGCACATAGAAACTTGCTGTATACTCTTAACTCTGCATAAATTAGTGTGCGCGCTGTACTATGGGTAAAAAATGACGTCATCACTATGCGCAGAACGTCTCACTTCGCTATCAAAATCTCAAATATAAACTTGGGGATTCCCCAAAAGTATGCGCAGTTGACCCCAGTTTGTGTGCTTCCTGATTCTTGAAAAGCAGTCGTCACCGCATCAAAATCCATCAACATCGGGCGAAGTTTTGCGATTTTTCTTGCCTGAGCTTCGATATTGACGAATCCAATCTTCCACCTTGTCGGTGATATAATGATTTCCACGGAATTTTGTTGCCAAAGCCATTAATTATCCCCTGAAGTTCAGGTACAAAGCTTTTTACCTGACTGCGCATGCGTCATACATTACCTTAGGAGGAGCAAGGTCTACGTGCATTGAGTTACATTGTGCATAGCAGGGCTTTGGTCTCGCTCCTCTTCATACTACTTGGAGAAAAATGTCACAGTCACATTCCCAAAAGTTATTCAATACACTGTACAATATATCAACGTATCTAATCGATATTATGACATCCATACATAATTCATAGAAACTTCTGCATACATCATCTCTATCACGCAATAGGACGTCGAAAAAGACATAATCGTCATTTAGTCTTTTGTACACACAGTAAATTACTGTGGTATCCGGTTTTGTACTGTATTGGAGTGTTTCCATCAGGGCTGAAGCCATGGCATTATTGACCCTGGTAAGTATGGAAGAGGCCATCTCAAGCTACTCATGTTCCTCGCTTGGATGGGGTCTTTTACTTGCCCTTGTAAAGGCACAACAGCTTACTGTCCCATGCGACAGACAGAAGGGCCAGGGATGATTAATCCATATGGCCTGGGATTCGAACCCAGGTCCTGTTCAATCCGTCTTCATGTAGACAGCATGAAGCCACTTACCATGCTTACAAGTGAGCTGGCTTCATCTGGCTCAAAGAGAGACTGGTCCAAACTGTTCTTGCATGTGTAACAGGCGCGGATCCAGAGGGGGGCGCGCCGGGCGCATGCCTCCCCTTTTGGCGAACAAATCTGTAAAATCGACCGTGAAATTCAGGAATTTGGCGCCCCTAGCACAGGGTGCCCCCTCTTTTCCCCGATCCTGGATTTGCCCCTGTGTAAATCTAGCTATTGTTTCAGAACTAACCAGCAATTGGACTGGGTTTTGTTTGTTGAAGCCCCACCTGTGGAAGCTTTCTTGAAGTAAATTAATCTCTAAACACACCTAAGACTGTTTGAATTTTACGCCCAGGTACGAATGTAACTTGTCTAGGAGGTGATGTAGCCTCTGGAACGAAATTTTCTTCGTGTGTTCTTCTTGCATCTCTCGGCTCTGTGGGCTACCGCAAATAATTAACAGATGAGAGAAACAGGAATAGAATCTGTTTGGGATTCTTGAATCGCTGCAAAGGTAACAATACCACATATAGCCTAGCAGTGGGATGCAGATGCAGCAATCCTCCAGATTCCGTGAAGTACGACTCAAGCTTTGCGAAACAGAGTTCGTCGTATCAAGACGTCCCATGGTTCATACGGATCCTTTTTCAAGGATCCGTATGAACAATGAACCATTTTTCAGCATCAAGGCCTGGAATAGCCTTGAAAACCACAGTTTTTTCGCCCTGTGGCCGTGAAAAGGCCTTGAATTTCATGGTGGATTAGTTTTGGAATTTTCTCGAACCATTTCCCCTTCTTAAAGCCTGGTTCATACTCCGCCGCACGACCATCGTCGGCGACTGATCGCACTATCTCGTGTTGGACGCCGACCCCGCCGTGCGATTTGGTTGGTGTCTGATCACGAGACTGTAATTACTTGAGTCATTTCATAACGCATCGCCGTCACTGAAGTACGAATCAACTCCAAGAGGTCGGCGTCCAGATTTTGACCGCGCGGCAGACGCCAATGGTTGTGCGTCGAAGTATGAACTAGGCTTAACGATGTTTTCTTCATTGGTATATGAATTAAACCATGTCTCGGGCATGTTGGAAATACATGTATACTGTGTGTAAAAGCATAAAGGAATCAACCATAAAGGTTCAACTGACAAATTTAGCATTTTATAAATGTGGACAATATTCCTTTAAAACCCGACAGAATTGCATTCTGACGTTTCCATATGATAGGCAAGACCCTTCTGCATGTTTACTGCAAATTTTGTTGAATTCCGACTAGTTGATCGTATGATTCAAAAGGCCGGAATTAATGAGAACCCCACGAACGATGTGTGTTCAGGGTCATCGGTGTACATTTGAATAGGCTGACGTACATTTGTACATGGAACACTAATTGTGCTGAAAATAGCTCAGTTATCGTCAGAAATGGAATTCAAAGCATCATGTTGGCAGGTTCATGTACCTCTTTACCACAAAAAAAGTTGAAGCTCGTGCCTATTACGTAAAGCCAAAATTCAGGCAGTGAGAGACATCTGGTGGCAACACAGGAAGTGTATCCCTCAGTAAGCTCATCGTTCGCAGTTAAACCTTTATGGTTGATTCCTTTATGGTAAAAGTTTGTGTTTCTTCCATTCATTCACTAAAACATTGACCTTGATTTGGGCCTTGAAAAGCGTTAATACTTGTGTCCCACTGGCGACTTTTCCCCATGACAAGGGGCGAATCTGAAGTCTGCGACATTCCCTCGACAAGCTGCGATATTTAGCATTAATGTGTTTCTCATAGGATCATGGAGCCAGAGAATCACTGCGAACATAGACGACAGCCTACGAAGAGCTACGCTTTTTTCATTCGTCCCTTGTCGCAGGCCAAAATTCGCCAGTGGGATACTAGTATTAAACGAACTTGAATTGGCTTACTGAAAAGCGGCCGGAACCATGGTCCGAGGTCGAGGCCCCAGAGGAATCGCTAGCTTTACGATGATTTACGAAGTCAGGGATTCAGCACCCTGGAAAGACAGCTCCGTAGCAATGCCCCTAACAGTTGGAACCAAAATTATGGAATTGTCTGTTGTGTGATTTAAGTTGAAAACAACCGAATTAATGATTTGCTTTCAATATTTTGCAGATGAGGTCAACCTAGACATTACAACCAACCATCACGCGTTGTTACAACTGCCCCCTACAGGCCGGACTCATCACCAAAACACCATCCAACCTCAGACGACACAGTATCAAACATCAGGGACTACGGCGTCGAAATCACTTCCGTTGACACAGGGAGGGGGCAGTCAAAAAAAACGGGGAAGACAGGCAGAAAAGGATATCTATAACTTTATACAGGATTTGGATCGTGAACGGTAAGTTTTGACAACTGATTTGTGAATTTCAGGCTGAAAAGCATTACATTCTTCTGTTAGTGTTAAGCTAGGAATCCACCATTGATTTTCAAGCTGATTTTTTGTTGCGACTTGCTTTGCAACTGGATTGTGTTGCAACTGGTCACTCGATCGCTGTAGTGGATTCGCTAGACGTGATTTCCTCCAATGGCGAAGATGTGGTCAATTTCAGTCGGCGACCGGTATCAGTTCCTTGCGATCGTATTCAATCGCAGGTAGCAGGTTGCAAAGCAAGTCGCTGAAAATCAGCAGTGGATTCCTAGCTTTATGCTGATGTCAGGTCAGGCTACGATTGCCTGTGCTGCGACGGAACAGTCGGCATCAAGTGAAGAAACCACCGTCAGGTCACAAGAGTGAAAATGTGTGCTCATCGCATCTTCGATAATCGAAGGGCGATCTGCTCACCACTGCGTTACATCGCACATCACCCTTCGAGAAAGTGACCGGTCCGCGGCGAATCTGCTGCCTCTCGAAGAAGAGGCCAATCAGAGCTGGTGTTGTAAAATTTGAATCGTGGTACAATAGTGGTAGCCGAAGACCCGATATAAAGTGCAATATGATTGGTTGACTGGTAAAGTTGGCATCGTGCCAAGATACGCCGCGGACCGGTCTATTTCTCAAAGAGTGATGTGCGATGTAACGCTGTGGTGAGCAGATCGGCCTTAGATTATCGAAGATGGCTCATCGTGGAACAGGTGGCATCTCTGCGCAGGGTATCATACGTCGAGTCAGGTCAACTGCGAATGGATTACACCCATGGAGAGGGCCCTGAAGTTGAACATGTTCAACTCTTGCGATTTTGTGATGTCAATCGGCACAGGCGAGACGCAACTCCATTCATGTCATGCCATATCGGTGACCGATTTGTTCCACGCAATTGTAACTGAGACGCAAGGTAATCCAGAAAAGTAGTCGCTGCCTGTTCTGTGCCGTCGCAAGGTCGACCTGACATCAGCATTAAGAAGATAGTTGCCTTCTTCATGTCTTCAACACCTCCGGTAGATTTTTCAGCCTCCGTCACGATGACACAATCTACCAATCGCCGACATGTCACCAACTGTTTCATCTTTATAACCATAAAATAGCCCTCTAAATTGCACACCCGCAAATCTCTGGAGTAAGAAATTGCTATGTTGCCGTGGTAACCAAGATGGCTGTTTTTGTGGCGGATTCCTTGATGTGTTTGTTTCCATGACGACAGGGTGCCTCGTATAGTGTCTTGAGATTGCAGATGATGAGTGTTCTTCTGCGATACTGTGACTTCTTAGTTTATGGGATGAGATGGTTATGTTGTTTGTGCGATGAAGCACCTTGGAATATAGCTGCGCTTCCATTACAGCTTTTATATCTGGTCGTATTAGTACCGGTGTCTATCTGTGTATAAATAAGACCGGGTATTTCACGGCTTGCGCTTCCACTACTGGATTCGAGGTTGGTAAGTTCGGCTACAGATAGCGATACGTAGAGTGAACTGCGTATTGTTCTGGTACTTTTGAGTATGCGCAACCTGACCATGATTCGGTGGTGTAGGCATTCGTAGATCTGCGATCTGACGTCAGCATAAAGCTGCTTTTCCACAAGGCGGGTGCGGAGGCAGAAAAATTTATCCTACGTATTTCCAATAGCTGTTTCCATGACGCAGGTGCGGCTGCAGAGCGGGTGGACGGGTGTGGACACGTTTTTTCAAATCGGTCATGTAGCAATTTTTCCTGCGCCCGCTTGTTGCCCGTGTGGTATTGCGCCATCATTTCCTGGGAATTCTCCTGAATTCCTGTGAATTACCACCGACCGAAGACCAACTCCCGTGTCTCTGCCGTTTCGTGGAAAGACAATGCCCGCACCTGCACCCGTCACCGCCTACGCGTCCGCACACGCCTCATGGAAAAGCAGCCTAGGCCCACACACACTTGTGCATTTCATGCAGTAAAGTCCGACACAGCCTTCGCGCGACCCAAAGGAATGCGGAAATACGAAATCTGACAACAGCTTGCGGCTACCTAATTGTGCGTGTGAAAGTAGAGGAGAGTATAATTTGGTCACGCTGTCCAATCGGTTATTCAAGAGTCATTTATTGAATAAGATTTGTGGTCAACCTGTGGTCAGGGTTTCCGCCAGAGGGTAAAATGGGTAAAATTCCGTACCCTAAAATTTTTCCAGGGTACGGATCCGTACCCTAAAAAATTTGATAAATTCACATATTTATCAGCAGTATTCATTGTTTTTCACCATTTCACGATGGAAAGTGATTTTATGCTTCAAAATACGCCTAAAATGGCACTAAACATCGTTTAAAACCAAAATAAACAAATAAAAATAAAAATAAAAATTTTTCAAAAAAATTTTTTTTTCAAAAAAAAATTTTTTTTTTTGTCTGTTCCCTCATGTTTTTTTCTGGCGGAAACCCTGGTGGTTTGTGGTAAGCCTACTTCCGCATTCCACTGGGTCGCGCGAAGGTTGTGTCGGACTATATGCAGTGTTAAATCCTTCATTACGTTTGTTGCATTGCCTCCATTCAAAGGCCACATTTACAAATCACACCTCAGTTGGGACACCACATGCTGCCAGCAACTTTTGGGATTCAGCACTCGTTGCGTCAAACATGTTGCAAGATGAATGGAGCTGATGACGTAATGTTCTATCACAAGGCACCAAAATGTATCTTTAATAGATGACACCCAAAACAATGCCGGCATCAAACCAATAACACTATTACATGATACATGGCAGTGTCCCAGTTACCATGGAAACCATTACAGCGAATTAACTTTGGGATTGTGATGCGACCAATATTTGGTTAGAATTGAGTTTATTGGTTTCTGACGTGGATCTGACGCGGATTGTTTTGCGACAATCACCGAAGTTGTCTTCATCGATCGTGATGATAAGATGTTTGTCGATAGTGTCATGTCTTGTTTGAGCCTTAAGCATCGAAGGATTCTTCTTCTTGTGTTTGTATAGGCCGTTCTCAAATTGACGTAAACGACAAAGATCTGCGCACTTCCGCTGAGATCGCAACCACAACCTCGGTCTGGAACTGAATGACATGACGCAGACAGTGAACCAAATGTGCCCCATGACAGTGATTTCGAAGACGTTGCGTCAGACTTGATCATTGCTGAATCATGGATGGTGTCACGTCAGCCGGTTTCAGATCGAGGCTCTGGTTGAGATTTCGGCGGAAGTGCACAGATCTGGGAATTCAAGAATGGTCTATTGACCATAATTTGACAGAACCTGCTGTCCGCAGGAGTTCTTTTGCCATCCCCACAGCTTTGTCTTCAAATTGCCCTTTTCTGTTTCTTTGAGGCCAAAAGCCAGGGGCGGATCCAGGATTTCGGAAGAGATGATTTGCTCCAAATTTCAGAATTTCACGGTCAATTTTGCAGATTTGTTGGCCGAAAGGGGGATGCACGCCGAGTGCCCCCGGATCCGCGCCTGCAGTAGTATCCTTAGTACCCTCTGGCGAAAACACTGGACACCCCATTGTTTTACGGAAGATGCTGGGAAAGGGTGATACTCAACGCATGTTTAGACCCCGGTACATGCTACCAGAACAACACATGAAGCTCGCCCACTATCCATGTACTGTTCTTCTCGACATCAGCAAGCCACATGCTGCAAGTTTGTTACCATGGCAACCCCGAACTGATCCGCTGCTCGAAGAAACGTATGTTTATCAGCGGTAGTGTTGTTTGTTAAGGCGGTGCTTGTCAGTTACAAGATCAAGTTTGAGACGTTGGTGATGTAAATACAGGCCGCGAATTACTTTGGGGCCTTCAAGACTCCAAGTGATTGTGCTTAAAAATGCTGTAGACCTTTCCAATAGAGGAACTTCACGTGACGTCATCATTGACGTCATAATTCGCATGTCAGCCATGTTGGACGTCATTTGAAGCTACGAATGCGTTGGACGTGACGTCCAACATGGAGGCATCTCGTCGCGGCAGTGACGTCACAATCGTTGCTGCACTTCCTCTATAAAGATGGCAGTCTAACAGTTCTAACCATTCAATGGCTGCTGGCACGCTAAGCTGGTCAAGCGGACCATGGGTACAAAAGTTTAGGTCTGAGAGGATACATTCGGTAGTGTTATATCATGCTTGAACAATGAATGGCAATCCCCAATGACATCATGTGGGAGAACTGGTAGGCCACCATCTTTGTTGAAAAGGTATATTTCAGAAGTTTAAAGGCCGATTTGGGCTATCACAGCCATTCATCACATAATAGTGGGCGATAATGTAGACCCCTGGACACCTTCAATGACAAGGAGATTTCACCGCCCAACCCATGTAGAGCCACCCAAACAACTGGTATTGAACCTGCAACCCCATTCCGTCAGTGGCTGGCACAAATGTTGTCGCTGCCCCAGCCTGACAGTTTCATTATGCCAAGGGAATGGAGTGTTCCCTGTGGTTTGGTTTCATCGATTTTGTGGTAGCCTGTGGCCCATTTCCAGCTGGCTGGTTCCATGGGTATCTTCCAGAAACACCTGTTGAATTCATTCATCATGTTCATGGACATGTGATCAATGGTACTTGCCTACTGGCACTCCAACTGACAGATGTGCATGTGGGTTTTGCAAATGTCCTTTTAGCAAGTACATGTATTACGAGCAAGTGATTGAAGGAATAATATGAAGAAGAAGGAAGCCAGAGTCTTAGCCTAGCGTACATCGCACTTGCGACTGGAGACAACTAGTCGCCACTGAGCTACTGGCGACTGGGAGGATCTAGCTAGAACTGGAGGCGACTGATCAGTCACCAGAAATTGTCGATGTACGCACCCTGGCGGCTCGCTGGAACTGAGATTTTGCCAGTCGCCGCGAGTTGCACATGTTCAACTTTCTAGCGACAACTTGTAGCCAGTTTCGTTCAGTCGCTGCGATGTACGCTGGCTTGCGACTGATCAGTGCCAGTTTTCTGAACAAAACCGATGCTCATCGAGTCGCAACGCCCCGGATGTTACCCGAGTTGCTGCCAGTCGCAAGTGCGATGTACGTAGTCAGGACATGACGACTAATTGGATCCTCCTAGTTTTACTGAGTTGCTTAATTTGCGATGTGCGCGCAGCGCGTACATCACCAGCGACTGATCAGATCATTATACCCCCGCCAACGAGTTGGTGGGGGTATACTGTTTTCAACTCGTCCGTGTGTGCGTGTGTTCGTGCGTTCGTTCGTTCGTGTGTGCGTTCGCCTTTCGGTTTCCGCTCATTTAAGGGAGAACGACTGCAGGGATTGCTTTCGTTTCAACGTGGTACATTCATATTGANACCAACAACCAAAATCAAAATTGCCACACTGCCAGTACAACAACCATATTTCAGAGGTCCAGCTGGACCAAAAATAAGTGCAGCCAAAACAGAGTCTCGATCAACTGCTGATGGAGTACGACACTCCAAATGACATATATTCTTGGTCAAAAATAGGAAAAATAGTAGCCTGGCAGTGGCTGTATAAAAGGAGCCAACAGAATTTTATTTTACCCATTGGTGAAATTGGAGCCCTATATTTTTGCAAGGAACCTTTGTGTTACTAAAACCCACTCCCTGTGCTCATTCGCCCTTAAATGACCTTTTCCCAAAAAATCTCCTGCCCATTTCTTTATCACCTGCCCTCAATAACAAGTTTTCACCTTAGCCACGAGGACCGTTACGGCACCACAGCGGGGGTATAATTAGTGATTGCTCGCAATCACTGTATGTCTAGTTTACTTAACTGCGATGTACGCCTGCATCCCCATCATCTGTATGGCCCTGGCAGTGGTCATCTATTAGCGTCACCCTCGGGATGCGAGAGCTGTGAATCACCCACCAGTCGGATCCGAACCTAACATCATTGTGGTCGTTGGACCGTAATTAACGAACGACCTTGGTGCACCTGAAAGGTATTGATTCTCCTGCTCGTCTTGTGTTACCCTCATTGATTCACATTCGTTTCCGGGGTGCAGAGTCGTATGTACCATTCGTGTTGTCTCCGGCGGGTACTTTCAGAGGTCTGAGGTGGCGGTGTAATCGAAGTAGGGAGCAGAATTCCCACCATTCACGGCATCACTTAGTCTCGCTTGGCCAGACGCTGCAGGCTCACCCCTTCGGTAAGTCACACTCCGCGTCTGGCTCTTTTAGAGATTAACAGTCTTGAAGACCGCGTGGTGGCAGCACGGGTCCTTCGGTTTTCCCAACCTCGTTCCCAGGGGTCGTTCGCTTTCTGACAATATGGGTGTCTGAGCAAACTATACCCCTGGGGATGAGGTTGGGTTTTTCCTGGAAGTAATTTCCGCGGGCATTATGAGTGAGAAAGCGTGGTGATTGGCTGGAGCCCAGTGGAGTGCCATCTAGTGGTGTTCAGGGCTTTTGAGCCCCAAAAGTGCCAGTGTGTGGAAGACCGGGATGTTGGATACACACTGGGGCCGAGTGTAGGCATCACTGATGAGAAGAAGAGTCCTGATAGCCGAGGGGTTATCACATCCGCTTAGCAAGTGCCAGGTCCCAGGTTTGAATCCTGCTTGGTCCATGGGATATTATCCCCTGGCTCTTCTTCACATCTGTCACAGGGGACACTATAATGTAGTGCCTTGTACCTTGTGCCTTTACAAGGGCAAGTAAAAGACCCCATCCAAGTGAGGAACATGAGTAGCTTGTGATGGCCTCTTCTGTACTTACCAGGGTCAATAATGCTATGGCTTCGGCCCTGTTGGAAATATACAGATACAAATGAAGTATTCAGGATGCAAATAGGTGTTGTCAGTAATTTGACCAATAGGTGTCACTATGGTCCAATTCAATGCATATAGCGGACCCATTCATTCTTGATCGAGCACCAATCACATGGATTTTCCTTTGTATTGGTCCGCTAGAACTCTGCTGCCATCTTTTGGCAATACGTGCAGCTGACTGTTCCTATTGTTTCTGGAAGACCTTCACAACATCAATAGGGAGGTTGAGATCAGCAACTTATCACGGATCCTTATCTCAAACTCCCTAATATTTGATGTTGCTATCTGATGTTGAGTGGATTAAACGAAGGTGGGAGGTCTCGTCCACACCTCGGACAGTAGCTCAGCATATGTAGAAAACACAAACCTCGGCAAAGCCTTGGAATAGAACACTTTAGTTGACGTAGTTCATGTTCCAGCGATTCTTCAGACTCCTGGCCACCTCTTGCCATCATCATGTTGTTACAGCCTCAGTTTCACGATCGATGCAAACGTTGAAAGATACTTAGTAGGGGATTATAGAACGCAGTCATCATCGGATGCTGGAGGATTGGGTTCTCTTGGGTTGGATTTCAGCGCTTGTAACATCTGCTACACTTGTTGTTGAAGTCTTTGATGTTGGAGGGGGATTTCGTTGAAAGAAGACATCATTTGGGAGAGTTTTGACCGCTTATCCTTCGCCACATCGAGCAACAGACAGGTTTAACAACTTGAGCCTAGCGTACATCGCACTTGTGACTGGAAGCAACTGATCTGATCAGTCCCTGATGATGTACGTGCTGCGCGCACATCGCAAATTCAGCAACTCAGTAAAACTAGGAGGATCCAATCAGTCATCATGTCCTGACCGCCTAAATCACACTTGTGACTAGCATCAAGTCAGGTAACATCCCGGGCGTTGGACTCAATGAGGCTCGATTTCGTTCGGCAAACTGGCACTGATCAGTCGCAAGACGGCGTACATCATGGCGGCTGAATGAAACTGGATACAACCAGTCGCTAGAAAGTTGAACATCTGCAACTCACAGCGACTGGAATTTCTCAGTTCCAGCGAGTCGCAAGGGTGCGTACATCGATTGTTTCTGGTGACTGATCAGTTGCCTCTAGTTCCTGCTAGTTCTTCCCAGTCGCCAGTAGCTCAGTGGCGACTAGTTGTATCCATTGGCAAAGTGCGATGTACGCTAGGCTTTAGGCACCACAGCTTACTGTGCCATGGGACAGACTGGTGAAATAGGTGAAGAAGTCAACAGAGAGAATGCAGAAAATGTTGAGCCATGAATATAGTAAGAGGTAAACCCATTACAATCAGATCAGTACATCATACCAACAGTCGATTTCTCCTAAGGTTTTCGGTTTCTTTGAAAGACGAGCTCGTGGAACAACCTGTTAGTAAGGTGAAACTTCTTAGCCAGATACAGATGCTGGGAGAGATGAACTCTGGACCGCTGATAGGGAAGCTGTAAAAACATCCCCGGAGATGAAAGAGTAAAGGGAGCCTTGATAGCCGAGTGGTTATCATGTCCGCTTAGCAAGTGCAGGTCCCGGGTGCGAAAACAGCGTGGGCCATATGCCACAGGGAAGAACAAATCAAGGGAGAATACAATGCCTTCACGTCCGTCGTATGGGACAGTAAGCTGTGGTGCCTTGTACCTTGTACCTTTGAAAGGGCAACCCCATCCAATGAGGAACATGAGTAGCTTGAGATGGACTCTTCCATACTTACCAGGGCCAATAATGGCTTCAGCCCTGATGGAAAAATCTGATACAATCTATTTCACCAATCCAAGCCTAAGCTGTGGGCTATGAGCTGTGGTGCTTTGTACCTTGTACCTTTGCAAGGGCAAGTAAAAGACCCCATCCAAGTGAGGAACATGAGTAGCTTGAGATGGCCTCTTCCATACTCTTCCACTTCGGCCCTGATGGAACATACAAAATACATGTAATACAAAAAGACCCTTGACGGGTAATGTAACAGGTCGCTTATTTCATCACAAAAACTCCAGTGACTCATAGAAAATCAAATGACAGTCCTCCGATTTCATCAACTTTTTCCCACTCCGCGCCGCGGCAGGGTTTCTTTTTAACACCCTGAAAGAGCCTCTGGTAAATTTTCTTTCAGATAACGGAAAAGACACATGAGACGACCTGTGCAAATTTTATTACGTTATCTTGCCGCTTATCCTGAAGAAATGAGTGCCTATGATTATGTGACTGCAGGTGTTCTTTTGCGTTGGGGTACCATTACATTAGTCATCACAAATCTGGTTACCCTAGATCGTTCTGATTGATTGGTGTCAGGTTCTTGTGTTCATCATTTTATAAATTTTGTGCCTTTGTCCCTTTCACCTTGTCGGATTCAAGGATGAATCATTCTGATTTTTCGAAGGAAGTGGTTTGCTGACTTAAAGGGACTATACAGGCAGCTTCCTCTTAGGCATTTTGATGTGCTCATTACCGTAGGTTGTCACTTGCTAGCGCCACCTGTGATGAAGTGACCACACTGATATGAGCCGAGTATAGCTAGCTGCCTGTAGACAACTCCCAAATTGACGTAAACGAGAAAGATCTGCGCACTTCCGCCAAAATCACAACCATAACCTCGGTCTGAAACTGAAGGACGTGAGCAGAAAACCACACGACAGTGACTTCGACTACGTTGCATCAGAGTCGACCATTGCTGAATCATGGATTACGTCACGTCAGCTGGTTTCAGGTTGAGGTTGTGGTTGTGATTTCGGCAGAAGTGTGCAGATCTGTGAATTTGGGATTCATCTATAGGAACCCTTTAGCATGCAGCAGACTGGCCGCCAACTTTGGCGTCCAGAGGCGTTTTTTCGACGCCAATGACCGAACGCCAGAAAAATCTCCAGTGTGCTACGAATGGAATCTGGAGAACGCCGCCCGACGCCGCGGGACGCCACTGAACTCCAGTTATCAAACATGTTTGATTCTGGACGCCAGTGAACGCCTGTGAACTCCCGAAGCAGCCAAGTGTGCTACCAATGGCAGCCAGACTTGGAGTCGGCGGCGAGTCTTTGGCGAATCAGCTTGCGTCTTGATGTCACATGATTTCAAAATTGCAGCCTCAATGACGATGGCAGCACTGGTAATTGTCGCGCAAGTGGCCCGAAAAGATGCCACTGGACGCCAAGTTTGGGCAGGTGTGCTCTCACCAGGATCCACTGGCAGCCAACTCTGGCGTCGAGAGGCGTTCAGTCGAACGCTTCTGGACGCCAGATTTGGCGGCCAGTGTGCTGCTAGCTTTAATGTGAGCAAAAGAAGGGCAGATTTTGACTGGTGAAGGGGTATCGGTAATACCCTTTAAATGATTCACACGGCCCTAGAGTGACATGCTTAGTCATCAAGGCCAGAAGTGAACCCTGAATCCCTACAACTTCAGGGATGACAATCGCAAGGGCTGATAAGTGACACCCTTATTTCCTATTTGTCGCACGGTGATGCGTCTTGGATGTCCGCTTTATCAGATTGCAGGGTATAATTCGAGGGCGCAATTTTCTCTGACTCATATCGATGCAATCTGCTTGCAAAGTAAAGTTATACCTACCCAGGGTTCCCACGCAGTAGGGAAATCTGGAAAAAGTAAGGAAAATAAAAAAAAACTTTTCCTGGTAGTGAAAAAGTAGGGAAAATTACTTGATCACCATCAAAATCGGGAAAAGGTAGGGAATTTTATGACGCGCGAAAATTTGTTTACATCAGCCATGTCAGCTACGATCTCCCCAGCGTGCCTCACGCATGTGAAATGGCTTCATAATATTATCGGATACATAGCCTCTTCCTGTCATATCACGCATCTTAATTGGCCGATTTTAGTGACCTTGCCATTTTAAACCAATCAGAATGAGCGTAACTGATGCCTCGGCTTGATTTCTCATCTTGGCATGTTCATGTCATCTGGCGTTTCACGACACGCTCGATTTCCGTGATTCAGTCCCTAAATCTTGGGGGAAAAGCCAACAGAATTTGGTAGGGAAAAGGTAGAGAATTTTTTGCGATGAAAAGGGTGGGAACCCTGAGCCTTCCAATTTACTCGTACTAGTGAGTCCCTCTCCATGATTTTAAAAAAAGTTAAAGTTTGGGTTTATAGTCTGATATCAACTACGGTAGATGTTCTCATCCGACTTTACACTTTAACCCCAGTCTATCCTGAAATCTTATAGTAGAACTCAGATTAGCTGCTCATTCAGCGCTACAATCCGTGTATTTCTGGCCGGTACCCATTTATACACCTGGGTAAAGAGAGTCCGGTGAGGTAAAGAGACTTGCCCAAAGTCTCACGCCCAGTGGGATTCGAATCCGGGAGCCTCTGACCGCTAGTCGGAGACCCAAACCACTACACTACCGTGGCTCCCCATTTTATGCAGGAACTCTACAAACTGCACAAAATCCTTGCTTCCATTTGAAAACTGAGCTTCAATTATCTCTTGAGTGATCTTGGAAAGGGCGCCTGATCGGAGGATGGGTAAAACCTTCCTGCAATTATTTCTTGTATAATCTTGTTACGTTTTATTCCATGAAGGTTGCTCGCAGCGACGAGGTGATGAGTCACTCTGTCCTAGTATGGTGATCACACGTTCGTGTTGCTCGTTCCGATTGAAAACGTGTGACGACCTTGATCGTTTTGTGCATGACTGCCGTTACAGAAGAGTTGGTCTGAAATTCCTGGCAGCCTGCTTTGGGCAAAACTCAAGAAGATTTTTTGCAACAAAGTGTTTTGCAGCAGTCTTCCTTGACTTCTTCCCTCTAACCATCTCCAACCCGGGGCCAATGCATCTTTGCCCAGCAGTCCTCTTCTTTCTGACACTTTCGCAGGCCACTGTACGGGATTATTCATGTCCATCGCATGGGACAGTAAGCCGTGGTGCCTTGTATCTTGTGCCTTTACAACTTGGGCAAGTAAAAGACCCCATCCAAGTGAGGAACATGAGTAGCTCTGGTCTCTTCCTTACTTACCAGGGCCAATAATGCTGTGGCTTCGACCCTGATGGAAAAATCTAATACAAATACTTCAACCGTTGTGCCCTGCGTCTTGGCTCAATAGTTCATCTTCAAACATGGACAACCCAAGGCCGTTCGTTTCAACCATGCCCCAACAGATCACGTCAGGCTGCGTTGATTAAAAACCACTGAAGTTCCATCTGGGAACAAATTACCAACGTTTTTCCATCCCAGGACGGTTTCTGGATGGCTAAGTCATCAGCTGTTGGTGTTTTTAACGCCTTGAACGCACCAGATGGCCATGAATCATTGGACATGATGTCGTTAGAGCCTGTCATTGCTGCTATGGAGAGATTTTTTCCTGCCTTTGCTTCAAAGAGACAGAAGAGAAAGCCATTATAGAATATCCTTTGCGTTGTTCTGACGGAACAGAGAGTTCCAATGCAAATTTCTTCTTCTGATGCAAAATGAGAGTCTCCTTTGATGTCGATTGTGACGGGTTTCCGCCGTGTAGAAGTCTTTTTAGCTTAGCTGACATAAGTCAGCCAAGCTTGTCCAATAACCATTCAATGTGTGTCTGTCTGTGTTCCAAAATGATTTTCATGGCACGTTTTGTAACTGCTTGCGCGATCAAAGTCAAATTTACCCCNTTTTACGCCAAATTCGGCGTGATGCGGCTCGTGCGGACACAGGTTGGTGCGTCCATAACGCCGCCTAGCGCCGACCTGTGAAACACAATGAATATGCATTGCATATCCATAAAGATTTAATTTCCTATCAAAATTTTTATTTTTTTCGCCCATCAGGTGGCGTTATAAGCAAAAAACGAAATGGTTGCGTTTAAATTTACCGCCCGATGACGTCACTGTTGAGACTCCAGCTGCCCGATCATCAAGCCAGTTGCTACACTATGAACATGTACATACATTCATGACACTTGCGATGCTTATTCACGTAATACACATCGTTAGGTACGTTTGCGTGCTGATTTAGCGACATGAGTCGCGTATGGGCAGTTTATTGAGAGAATTCTGAGTTTGGAGCGGAGCATATCGGCGGTATTAAGTCTGTACATTATGTGTAGGCCTTGGCTATTCATTGAACATTTTCAACTGTCTGACGTTTGGACCGAATCACGACCAGTTGTTGATATAGTTCAAAATAAATATCAATAAAGAGTCTGTTACAAAGTTTTTCATCGACTCGATTTGGTTTATTTTCACAGCAGTCTTATTGCGGAGCAACTGGGTCAATTCGGATGTCAACAAAACATAGGCCTACATACCTGACACCTGCCGTTTAGGATTGTTGCATGTTGGTGTGGATGAAAAGTAGTCCGCCATATCCGCAGAGACAATGGCAAAATCAGCCAAATCTGGTCAGCTAAGGTACTCCGTGACGTCACTAGTGTTACTGTGGCTGTTCCGTCTTGCGTGCGGACACCATAGCATAGCATAGCATAGCATAGCAATTAGGGCTTTATGGTCCTGCTGGATCTTTGCCCAAAATTTAGTGGATCAAAATAATTTTTTGAAATCACTGCGCAGCGGCGCGAGGGGGTAACATATGGCGCAGTAATAGTAGTCCACAATCCTGAATAATCCGGTTTCGTAAGATATCCGTGTTTTATGCAACAAATCCAGAATCTCCACCGGTACAACGTTACTTCATTCACTTGTACATCCGAGAAAAACCGTAATAACAACATATATATTATATAGATATCCAAGTCCGTCGGTACCTGAAGAACACAAATAGAGTTACACAGTTAGTCACTTATCATCAGTTACATACTTGAAAAACGATACTAGCGGCAATTAATAAGCTAAGTGAACAAACTCAAAATAATAAGAAAGGAAAGAAAAGCCGCAGAGATAGTCCTTTGCTACAAGCAACAATACCCGAAATTATCGGTACTTAATAGGAGAATTTGCCCAATGTCTGTCCAGCCTGTTTTTGAACGAAATAACCGAAGGTGCATTTACTACTTCATTCGGTAGAGTGTTCCATGTTTTGGCAGCTCTCAGTGTAAAAAAGTTCCTTCGTACGTCTCTGCTCGCATGCTGGATCAGAATCTTCCTGTTGTTCCCTCGTGTGTCTCTGACATTTAAATTCACTTCTACATTACACATAATCAAACCATTTAACAATTTATACATACTGATCATGTCACCACGAATCCGTCTGTAGCTCAAAGTTGGCAATTTCAGAATTTGTAATCTTTGTTCGTATGGAAGGTCTCGTAAGGATGTAATTAGCTTCGTGGCCAAGCGTTGTACCTTCTCTAGTTTGTTTATATCACGCTGATAGCGTGGATTCCACACCTCATGACCATATTCTAGGATGGGCCTAACTAGAGTTTTGTACAATAAGAGCATGGTTTTTGGATGCCTACTACTAATAGTTCGTTTTATAGTAAAAAGAACCCTTAGAGCCTTCGCTGCAATCTTACTCGTGTGTTGCTCAAAAGAAAGACCTCTATCGATAGTAATCCCTAAATCGTTTTCACTATTACTGGGTTCTAAGTTATGGACATAACCTTGCTTATCGTTCATACAATAATGATAGGTGGGCGAATGACCAATAGGAAGGTAAGAACATTTAGGGGGTTGAAAGGAGAGGAGCCACTTCTGAGACCATGTTTCAAGATTCCTAATGTCTGTCTGAAGAGAAGCATCACACTGAGACCTATTACGAGAATCAAGGGGTTTTGTTATCTTGGCGTCGTCGGCAAACAACTTCGAGAAGGATTCCTGCACCACTTCTGGCAAGTCGTTAATATAGATCGCAAAGAGGACAGGCCCTAAAACGCTGCCTTGGGGAACCCCGCTCCTTACCCTGGACGACTCGGAGCAGA
>NMRB01002622.1:74681-89830 GCA_002633025.1 Notospermus geniculatus | reverse complement strand
AAGGTTAACTTCGTCAGTGAGTTGTTTGGAGATGGATCTGTTCTTCCTGAACCTAAAAAGAAAACTGGCTCTGGAAAGGTAGCATCACTAAGAGACCAGTGTGTGAAGGTTCTCAGCAGTAAATACCCTAAAGCTGTGCTCAACTGTATCTATGCTCGGGCAATCAGTGCAGAACGAGTTGCTGTGTGGGAAAGTGAGTCTTCAATTGGGAAGGATGTATGTATTGAGAATATAGATGAGAGAATTGACTGGTACTATCATCCAGAAGTGAGTAGAACAAGGCAGCAAGCTGAACTCAAAGTACTGGATGGCCACCATCTACTGGTGAATTTAAGAGTGAAAGTCTGCAAAGACGGTTTGCCAGGTTATGACATTAAGAAAGAGGCCTGGAAGGCAGTGGCGGAACATGATCCAGGGATCATCAGCAAGGCTGTAGTCTGCGACCTCATCGACAAGCAAAGTGGTACCTTTGCTAGGCTAACTTTTTCAGAACCTGTAGAAAATGCAATGCGCCAACTTGGTTTTACCCGTGAGGCGGACTTCGTACTTCTTATTAGAAACTGGTATGATGCTGAAGATGAACCTGGTGTTTCATCTGTGGATCGAGTCAGTAGTCGTCTTGCTCTGAAGAACTTTCTGCTGGAAGGTGTGAACTTCTCCAGTTTTCCACCACCTGGAATGTTTGTAAAAAGTATGTCCTCTATTATGTTTGAGGGCTTCCTCTGCAGCGTTGATGTTCACATACAGCTCTATGCCTTATGTAAAGTGCCTTATAATCAGAGATCCGTGGGCAGTCAGGACGTCGAAAATTTCTTTGGAGAGCTCACTGAGATGGAGCCGACGAAACTGGGCTGCCCCAAGGCTGTTAATGTTGGGAGGTTGATGTCAACAGCAACGAGACTTCTTCAATACAGATGTGATCCATCCAGACGGTGAGATGAAACACATCTCGAAACGTTAACACTCTTCAATGAACACGTTTGTGTTTGCCATTGGATTGTGTTACATGTACACTGTTTATGTACAACATGCTGTAATCAGTAGCATTCATATCAAAACAATCTTGTTCTTTTGACAATCATGAGAGTTGGTGATGATTTATATACATGTTATGTACTTGATTTTGACATGTCTGAAGCCAGGTTATAATTTATCATTACAGAGTCTTCTCCATGTGGACGACTAGAAAACCAACATATCCTGCCAAGCCAGTATGTGGTGTAGATGAGCCCATCAACACAGATGGTAGAGGAACTACTGCCATAGAAGATAACATTTGCATAAAGTAAGTGATGCATGATGGCCAGTTGTGTCCATAGATTTAATAGCCCCATGGTCTCTGTGAATAGGACACAAAGTACTAGTACTGTTTATGTAAGGCTGAAGCAAAGCCTCTGGATTTTACTGTCTCAATGCATATGGCAAGTATTAACAGTAGAAATGAACATTTCCAGTTACTGTTCTACAGTTATCCCGTGTGTTTATTTCAGTGATCATTTCTTTGATACAAAGGAAAGAAGGCGAACCAAAGGAAAACGCAAAAAAGGAGATGTTCGAAAACCAGATGCACCGAGTCGAGGTGTTCTTGGGGTCCGTCAGCACCACAAACGCGATGAAAGCAAAATATTGCCAACAACAAGGCTTGGTATTTCAATTGATGACAATTAAACAGTGTACAAATTATTGAATTGCTACTAATGGGAGCTGTTAGTGGGTTGACCAATAGATGTCACTACATCCCAATTCAATGCACACGTAGATTTTCCTGTGTATTGGTCCGCTAGAACATTGCTGCCATCTTTTTGCAATATGCACGGCTGACTGCTCCTATTGTGATTCGACAAAGATGTGACTGAGATAGCAGCGAAACTGTTATTCGTGTTACAGTCTTGGTGTACTGGTGACCTTGCAGCTGTCTCTTGAAATTCTCTTCACACATGCAACAGAACATCCAGAAGTCATGGATGTGGTGATGCCGAATTCATTCTTCATGTCCTTTGGAAATTGGAATAATCACCTTCAGCATGTTCAGTGTTCACTCAGTACATAATTTGTGACCGTCTATGGCAAAAACCGGCCCAAGTCGCTGAGCACCACAGGGTTAATGGCTTACATGTAGCATGTGTAGAGCGTGGCTTCAGAATGTAAAAATGATGGTCCCTTTAAACAAAAGCCTCGTGGATTCTGGCACAATGGGCTGGGAAAGGCCTATGTCGGTCCTCAGCAACTTTGGCTGGGTTTAGCCATGTAGACAGTCACATTTTGATCATGTGTGAGTGATCCAATCATTTTGTAAAATATGGTACTGGACATGTAACTCTTACTTGTCATCATTGCAGACAAGATCATTCATGTATGTCATAACCCTCCTGTGTCATGTGGTTGCTGCTGGATTTGAAAAGCTAAGTACCGTACACTATGTAAACAAACATGGCAAATGGTACATGTAAAAAAATGTAAATATTTATATATTATGCGTGTAAATATATTTATTATGAAAAAATAATTAGTTGACATGAGTTTGTTCCCAAACATCATGAACATGGGCAATCACAGACAACAATTACTGATTCAGCAGTGTTCACCCTTTAGATTTATCTGACTGTACTTGTGGTACTTTCATGACTAGGTACCCCACACTATCACCATTCATGACTGTAAACATGATCAATGGCACCTTGTGTACAGCATCATGAGCATAAACATAAATAATCTGACCAGACTTGCGGATCAAAATTACAAGTGAAACATAAACAAAACAGAGTAAAATGATGCAGACTTCAGCAGCAGAATAGCTGCATGGTGCTGTAGCACCTCAAATAGAACGTAGTAAACGAAGGTTCAAGAATAACAAGCAATTCCTTATGACACTTAGTGCAGTGAATGCATCCTCTGAACATGTTTCCTCAGGCTTGAGGAATGTTTGTACGCTTTTCCACAAGTGTGACAGAGAAATTGGCTGGGATCCAAATGTGTCTGCATGTGCTCAGTCAGGTATACCTTGCTTTTGTAAACATTCTTGCAAATATCACACGAGTAGGTTCTTTCACTATGAACAGTTCGGCAGTGTCTCTGTAGGTCTGAAGTGGACACAAACTTCTTGTTGCAGTGGTCCCAGGTGCAGGCATATGGCTTGTGGCCCTCGTGCCGATTGATGTGAATAGTTAATGCAGCTTTGGAGCAACAGCACTTGTTGCACTTTTCACACAGATACCTAAAATAATGATAATGTATAGTATTTAGAAAAGGACAGGGGCTTTGAAATGATGAATACTAAAATCAGACACTCATGTCACCATGGTCACAGTGAAGCCCTTACTTGTTTCCAGTGTGCACTCCCTGGTGAGCCCTCAAGGCTCCCTTAGACTGATGTTTTTGGACATGCATCACACTGATATCTGACATTCAAGTGGCAGCTTTCGTTATGTCTCTTCAACTCGTATCTGTCATTGAATTTCTTCTCACATGTGTCACATGGAAACCTTTTCCCCGAATGAGTGCGTTGGTGCCGAAGAAGATTGTCCTTTCGTTTGTATACTTTATCACAAACATGGCACGCATGCCCTGGAGGCACTTCATTTTCAGCATTTGCCTCATTTTCTTTGTTTAGGCCTGTGTTTCTCTCTTCTTCTTCAATATTCATCCCGTCATGATCTTGACCTTGATCTTCTCCCGGCCCTGCTCCTGTATTCTCATTTTCAGCCGTAGGCCTACCTCCCTCACATCCAGCTTCACTGCTGACACTACAGTGGAGGATATCAATGCCCGAGATTTCGTGATCATCAATGTCAATTGATATGCTCCTGAAATGAACCAAACGTTATGACATTATTTCATTGTGTTCAGTTGCCTAGCAACAACCAATTGGTACAATGCTTCGCGCACACAGCTGATCCAACTCGTGCATGTCGTGATGATGCCGGAGTTCACTCGGGCTGATGCAAAACACATGAAATGTGCAAGATTTCGGCGTACATGTAGTTGCACGGGAATACTGCACAAACACTAGTATAATATCCTGTTTATTACCAATAGTACACGTAGGGACTGAGTGCAGTGCAAAAATTGTATCATTTAGGCCTGAATCAATGTTTTTATCGGGGGAAACCGCGAAATTCGAACATGCCGAACTGACACGGCCGACGTCTTTCGCCGAGATTTTTAAAACTACCGCAAATTATTGGACGAAATTCATGTCAGAGGTAGGTTTCTATCCAAGGATCCGAATGCAGACATTCATATCAAACATACAAGGTGAGATGTCGTGAAGCTCCTCCGTTTCGGGGGCAGAATCACTCGTATCCACCGAGTCCGCCATCTTTACTCGGGTTGCTGTAAAATCCGACTCGGCCTAATGCAAAAAACGCGGACTTACGCGGAGGAACTCGGCCGTATGCTGATCTGATTCGCCGGGGTGAACTATAGGGGCATAACCAACCTCAGCTGCCTTGGTAAATTATTCACTTTTGTAATTAATACAAGATTAAATGGTTTTGCCTCTGCTAGCAGTTTGATAGGAAACGAGCAGGCAGGTTTTAGAAGTGGGTTCTCAACTGTCGACCATGTTTTTATTCTGAAATGTCTTATAGACCTATATCTTTCTAAGGGTATGAAAATATATTGTGCTTTTATCGACTACAGAAAGGCATTTGACACTGTCTGGAGGGTTGGTCTATGGCAGAAGCTTATCAAGAGTGGAATTAATGGAAAAATCTTGAGAGTACTTGTTAATCTATATCCTGTGTCGAACAGAATGGTCAGCTCGCCAGGGAGAAAATCTGTCACCTTTCCTTTTTGCTCTCTATCTTAATGATCTTGAACTGTTTTTGACAGATTACGATTTTAAAGGTTTGGAACACCTGCACATCACAAGCACCTGTGAATTTGTCAAAATGCTGGGTCAACTGTTAAAATTACATGTATTAGTGCTGTTATATGCTGATGATACTGTTTTGTTGTCTGATAGTCATGATGGTCTCGAACGTGGGCTGGATGCACTGTACGAGTACTGCAACCTTTGGAAATTATCAGTGAATTCATCGAAGACAAAGATTCTTGTTTTCTCTAGAGGAGTTCCAAAAAAGAAGGAATCTGATTTTCTTTTTGGTGGGGCCAAGCTTGAACTGGTTAGAAGTTACACTTATCTCGGAATAGTAATGAATTACAACGGTAAATTTGGACTAGCTAAGAAAAGACTTCATGACCAAGCCAACAGAGCAATGTTCAGCATCATAAGTAAGTGCCGCAAATTAGAACTTCCTCCAAGTGTAAGTATTGAATTGTTTGATCGTATGGTCACTCCTATCTTATTATATGGCTGTGAAACTTGGGGCTTCGAAGACTTATCAATTCTTGAAAAAGTCAAGACTCGATTTTTAAAAATTCTGTTAGGCGTGAATAAATATACCTCAAATACTCAGGTTTATGGAGAGACAGGGCAATTACCTCTAGAAGTTAGTGTAAAATTAAGAAAGGTATGTTACTGGAACAAAGTTATGTCAGAGAAAGACAAAAGCAAATGGAATTTTGTCATGTATAATATAATTAGGAAACTGCATGATAAGGGATATGTACATTCTGAGTGGATGAAATCTGTAAAAAATACATTGGATGATGCTGGCCTGTCATACATATGGATGGACCAAGCACCAGTCAATGCATTATGGCTTAAGACAACCTTCAAGATGAGGCCTCAAGATAGGTTCAAACAATCTTGGAATGCAAAGGTTATTGACCATAAGAAATGTACTAATTATAGACTATTTGCAAATCATGTATTTCAGAAATATCTAGACATTCTTCCCTTTAAACTACGCATTAATGTAACGAAGTTTAGATGTGGTAACTCGCAATTCCCTGCAACAGTTATGCGCAATAGAAATTTAGATGCACCAGCTGGCCTGTGTACAAAATGTACTCGGAATGACTTAGGGGATGAATTCCATTACTTATTGGTCTGCCCAACCTATAGCAATTTAAGAAAGAAATATCTTGGAAACTACTTCTCTCATCACCCCAACATTTTGAAATTTGAACCGCTGCTTAACTCTCAGAGCAAGAAAAAGATATTTAATGTTGCAACGTTTTGCACTTATTTATCTAAACATGTAAACTGATGATTTTGCTTCACTATTTCTTCTTATTGTTTCTCGTTGTCTCATTCAATATTAATTCTGGTCTTTGGCCGTTTGGGATCTTGACCCATGGGCTGTGGTGTTTCTTTTCAAAATTTTATTCGTATTAGGCCTACTGCTAGTCTGAATATACTGAATGTTCGTGGTCCTCAGTCATTATACATGTGAATGTCATTAGTGATTGTAGACATTAACCTTTTATTTAGTCTTTAGTCATTACCACTTGTAAAATCTGAGGCTCAACTCTATTGTAGAGCCAAACTTGTACTGATGCCAGTGTAAATTGCTGTTACGCCATTTGCTATGTTAACGTTCATGTAATCATTACTCTTCTCTTGTACCTGTTAAAGGTCGGAGTAATAAATTCATTCATTCATTAATTCATTCATTCATAATAAATTCATTCATTCAGGCCCTCTCTCCCCATCCCAACCACAACCTCTGTTTCTATATCTGCTACCGCATCTCTGCCCCCACTACCTCCGTTCTACCTCAGTTCTACCTCTGCAACGTCTTTCATCTCTACTACCTTAACTCTACCACCACAATTTCAGCTTGTCGCTACTACCTCAGCTCTACTTTAGTTTCACCTCTACTAGGCTACATCAATTCTACCTCTCCTCTCAATCTTTTATTCTTATTCAACTCTCCTCATTCAGCGTGCGACTACTCATGGAACGCGGCCATCTGTTGATCGCTGCTGCGCGTCTGCAGCTGCCAGGGGATCGTTCATACTATTGACACTTGGTGAAACACATTTTTATATACCGGTACATGTATATACCAATACATGAATACCATTCAGTCAATTGAAATGAGTTGCCACCTTTTGTTTTCGTATTTGATGACTCTTTAACGTGGCGGTGGAGATAGTAAACGCATCCAATTGAGGTCCGTTTGAAATTTAATCGCACGAATGTGTTACGACCGTAGTTAAGTTTGCCAACGAAATTTGTGAGTTTATGTATTGTTTCGGATCTCCGAATTGAGAAACTGCACAATCATTAACTGATTACATGTATGTAACTTTATTCATGAACAATGCAAGTCCCAGATGAAGTTTTCAGAGGCGATAACGGGTACAGTCGGCTCCAAATGACCTGATTTTAGGTAGTGATGGATGCAGCATGGCGAGTTCTATGGTCGTTCCAGGCCCGATTTTTCAAAACTGAAATAACTAATTAGCAATTGCTTAGCAATTAGTGGCCTGAAAAAGGTCAAAACAGAAAATTGAATAATTTTTGCTGTTTTCCTCTGAAATTCAAAAATCGGGGCTGGAACGGCCTTAGAAGAAGTTTTTTTCCAGATCATATTCTAAATCAGATTGACCATCGATCCACGCACAAAAAAGAAATCGCTCATGAAAATTTGTGAGAAAGTCCGCAACTTTCCCCGCGAGCCCTTTGTTATGGTAATGAAGAACGCGTATGGAGTTGGTCACGTTCGGATAAAGTCTGTTCAAAAATCATCGACAGAGCTATTGTCAGGGAGCGGCGTGGCCTAATGGAATGGCATCGAAAGGTTCTGGGTTCGAATGGATTGGGGTGTGGAAGGTCTAGCCTAGGCCTACTTGAGCATTGTTCATTCACGGGACAACGTGCCAATCAGGCATGTCCGAAAAGAGGTACTTAGTATTGCGCAATACCATCCCGGGCCTAACATGCCTAAGAACTATACTTGCCAAATACTAGTATTGAAACAGGCTATGATTGTGACCGACTGCCATGAATAAATTCATTCAAATCATTCCCATATTCAGCGGGAAAAATACGCCGGGCTAGTCACCATCGCCACCTTAAAGCTGACGTGAACGAACAAAAAGCCCCGATGCGACGAGCAAGAGAATTGCAAACACCTCAAACGAAGGCTCAGAACATGATAGACCCCACGACGCCAGGAGGGCGCCACCTTATTTGCCTTCAGGCAACAGAGCTGTCAACATCTCCGGATACCTCTTACTGAAGAAAAAAAATCGTACCCATTTAGATGGGATTCGAACCGTCGAACTTCTCATTTGTAATCCACCACTCTATCCACTCGACCAACGAGCCAGCTGACAGAGGCATGATTTGTGTTTGTCATAGACGTAGGCCTTCGACTTACGTAATAATACCGGACTTTTTCATCCATTGCCTGGCAAAGTAGCCCCCAGGGTGGCAAAGTAGCACCATTTTACGGTACTACGAATAAGAGAAAACATGAGAAGTTTTCCAACAAGTTCGGTGGCCGAATGGGGAAGACGGTGGAACAGCGATAACACGGCGCGAGTTCGATTCCCAGCTGTGTCAAAAAATTTCTTTCAAAAAAAAGTGTTCAGCAGGAACTCACCAGAGAATGTTGACACCTCGACAGCTCGAAGACGAATAAGGTGGCGCCCGCCTGGCCTCGTGGGGTCTATCATGTTCTGAGCCTTCGTTTGAGGTGTTTGCAGGGCGTTTGCAATTCTCTTGCTCGTCACATGGGGGCTTTTTGTTCGTTCACGTCAGCTTTAAGGTGAAGGGACACCCAACAGATCAGTATTGTGTCCACACAGGTTGCGCAAGACTGCTGTTGCATTTGTGTTGAGACTGCTTTGCACAGACCTGTGTCCGCGCGCGGCGCATCACACACAAATTTGTTAGTTTCTAAATACGCGAGCCACATCACAACTTGAACTGGGTGATCACGTGATCTACTCCGCCACGAAAGTAGATCCTAGGAAAATAGTGATACGAGGCTTATTTCGTGCAGACTTTGCAAATAATTGACTGATTTTTCATTTCTGATGAGAAATTGCCATAGACATGACATTGTTGAGAAGAAAAGGACGATATTTGGATTATGACCCCGGCAGCTATCAACTGTGTGGCAGAGAGTCGGAGGGGCAGACTGAGTGCTGTAGGCCTAGTGTGTGACGACGCACCAACGCAGCTGTCAGTGGCTAGTATGACATGTACAGCATATCTAGGCCTATGTATGTCATAATCATGACGGATAATGTGATACCCACACACGGAGACATCCTTGGTAGGCCTATCTCATAACATTCTGATATTTGTACACTCGAAGCGAGGGATCGACCGCCATCTTGAAAATGGAACAAGTAGTCCTGAAGTATCCCATGATTCCTTGAGCGCGCGGTGACAGATCGGTGCGAGGTACGATGCGCCATCTGTCGTGACAATGACAGATCAGCACAGGCCTAGCGGCAGTCTCAGAACTAAATCTATTGTGAGGCAGACCATAACAATAGTTTATTGATCGACTGGGGTGGAACTCCCGGCTTTTCCTGCGATTTTCGATTTTGTTCTGCACTTAATTGCTTGATGATTTTTAGGAAGTATCCGTTTTATCTGAGAGTAACATAGGCCCGTATTTTAGAATGCTCCTTTATTTTAGGCCTGAGGCGCCTTTTCGTGAGGTCACCTTTCGTTAGAGGAAATCCTTACTGAGGACGCCTCAGACAAAATCGATTCCAGAATCTACCTTATCCATTTCCTTTGTAAACATGGTAAACTAGGGAGCTCCTTTGTTACTAAAGGCGTCCTCACGAAAGGATTTCCTATGTCAGTTGATTACATCCAATGGAATCTGATGTAATATGCATTGTGGTCAACGTGGCTATGTGGGGGAAAGTAATGGCATATCATTTACTCAGTCGAGGTCGACCTCAAACTTAACTTTGAGCATCGCTGGTGCAACCGGGCCTTAACGTTGCTTTCAGCTGGATACTCAGTGGAACCGGGTTTCCATGGTTATCAAGTGGTTCTGCTAAGTCGTCGCGCAAAATCTCCAGGAGCTGTGTGAACCTTCCTCGGGTGAGCCGATATCATTTTCGAAACTCTTCATCGTTCAAATTTTCATCTGATTTAACGTATAGAACATGCCTGCTTCTTATTCGCCGAGGCTGATTGAGCCGTTCCTGAAGCCTCCTGATGTCACGAAGCCTGTGTAGGTCATCGCCCATCTTGACTGTTGACTGATTCCGGGCAGAATGAGGACCCCTTAACAGCTATAGGAAGGTCCGGACCAACCTTTGGAATAAAGGAGATGCTCAGCTAAATTAAGGAGTTCCTTTTCCCAACATCCTGGGAACCCAGGGCATTTCCACTCTGCATAGCGCGTTACAATGCCCTGGGGAAACCCAACCCGTTTCGGTGGGGAAGAGGGCTGTTCCCTCATGTGTACTCGCCAACCGGTAATTCACGAATAAACCATGCAATGCAGTGGGGGATCGCCACTTGATGTAATGGGCAGACATCGCGCCTAGTGCTGCAACGTATGCACATAGATCTGGTGTTATGAGTTACCGGGTACCAGTCTCATAGCAATGTATCTCATTCCATAATTTATGCATGCTGTCGGAATGATAGCTGCCCCAAACACATGAACTGGATCATACCTTCGTGTTTTGAACCCGTCGACACTTACTCGTTATCTAGATAATCCGAGAGAATCATTTTGACGCGAAGTTAATTCAGGAATATTAAAAAATGCAGCGAGTTAGTCAGCGAATCGAGGAATTTTTAAAACCGCCATATTTGGGAATGACCATGGCGGGATAGATGCTTCGCTGTGATTGGTTGTATTCAGCGACAGATTTTCTGTCGCTAGTTCCACAGCTAAATGGCGCCAATTTCAACAGGGCCTCGGACGTGCGAGTAGGGGAGCGCGTTTTAGAGGACCTGTTGCAAGAGGATGTTTCCCAAAGGAGCATTCTAAAATCAATGGCACCTTCAGCTTGAGGAAGCTATTTTAAGGAGGCCTTTGCAGCCAACTTTTGGCACGTTCTGGAATAACTTGAAGGATTCTCAACAGGAGAACAATAGCCTTGAGGAACTCCTTAACGTTGAGGAGCATCCTTAGTGTTCCAGGTGCCTATAGAGGTTTCCCACTGACGTCACACGGCCGCCATACTGGCCGTCAAAATGAAGCCATGGGGCCTGCCATCTTGTTCTCGGTTCGAACATTCAGCGGCCCGTACAGACCACTGGGAGCGTACAACTCAACAAATCACTTTACCACTCACAGTTTCTGAGCATAAGTAGTTGGTCTGGTGTGAAAACCGTATTGAAAACAAAGTGAATCGTCCATACCATTGTTACAACAGAAGGCGCTCCTGCCTCGCACCAATCTGTTACGCCGTGCTCTCAGGATTGTGGGAAATCAAGATGGCGCCAGGTGATTGACAGCGAACTACTTGGTTTGGCTGATCATGTGATCCCTCGATCCCCGTAGTTACTAGGATCAAAATACCTACAAACCTCGCTTATTATGATAGTTGTTACTTGCCATACAATTATTCACAAAAAATCTGTAAATATTATTTGCATTAAACAACGCCAATACCTTGGATTTATTTTCCGGTTAAGATTCCTACGCTGTGATGAGGTCGCGGACGTACACGTCGGCCAAATCTGGCCGATGTGATGCATTCCACGGCTACACAGGTCTGTGCAAAAGCAGTCTCACGCAAGCAGTCTCGCGCAGCCTGTGTGTACACAATGTCGTCCATACGGCTTGCTGTAGAACAGATGTAGAAGAGGTCCGATGAATGCCGACAACGTACAAACCACGTCAAAAATGTGTTGATGCTGTGACGTTGCGTCATTTGACGGCCAATATGGCGGATAGTTGGAGCTGTGACATCAGAGAGCTTTTGGTGATATCCGAGTAAAATCTCCACGTATCCTGGAAAATGTCAATCAGGGCATTTTTCGACGTTAATTAGTTTATAACGGGTGACTGAAATATTTTTTTTGAGAAAACTCTCTATAGGCACCTGAAGACTGCTTGTCTTTATGTCATGGTATAATCCGGAGCAGTGCAGTCGGTAACCACGAGTCAGAATTTCGCCCCGAAGATGTAATTTTACTGTCTAATTAAAAGCTACTGCTAACAAAAATTCACATTTTTATATCAGAATGTACGGAGATTTATGCAGACGAAGAGTGGCGATTTATATCACTTATCAGCGTATCAGATGAAATCATTCGAATGGGGTACCGGCAAACAAAAAGGAGGCGCTGGTCATCAACCTGGTTAAAACGCAAGTGCGCATGCTTTGCGATTGTTGAACGTCATCAGGCGTCGTACGGTACGTCATTCTGACGTTAAAAAAACTGCGTCATTCACAACCCATGACGTCGGTCATGTGGCTTGTTTACCCAAAATTAGTCAACTTTATCGATTAAATTCATCATGTTCCCGCAGATATTTTTGCCCCAAAGCAATAAGATATATTTTTGCAATCCTGTACTTAATGATAGAAAAGTAAAATTAGCAATTGAGTCCAATGTGTTAGTTATATTTGGTCTAGAAACAGGGTGCGCTAATTTGTACATTGTATAATTATAAACTTTTATGTGGCAGAAGTGCATTTTTTCCATGATTTTTGTGTTGGCCTTGACCTTTGGTCGGCATCTGATTAGCACAATTGTGTAGAGCAAGTAAGGAAACATATATATGGACACCAAGATCTCATCTATACGACTACGCAATCAAGAGATATGGTAAAATATAATTATGGCAAAATTTTCAAAAAATGGTTGCCATGGTAACATAATGGCGATTTACATGAAACTGACCACTCGACGAAAGAAGCACCCGCGAAAATCCTGACCGCCCGGAACCCCTCTTTTATTATTTCTATTGTTTAGTCGGGCCTCTCTGATGCACACGAAACCCATCTCGGCGTCTTGACTATAGGTTATATTTGGCCTAGAAACAGGGTGTGCGATTCAGAATTAACAAACTCTACAACAGTGCCGATTTTCTCCACTACGTTACACAAATCAGACACTGTCAGCGATCAGTCGCCGCCATGTTTGACCGCATCACTCCTCCTAACATGAAGTTAGTTATTGTGCTTTTTGTATGTTTCAAATGGAGCCATCTAGTGACTATTCAATGAACTACAGTACATTCATCCAGTTTGGGAACTCATGGTCAACCAGTGGGCCGGTTGTTCAAAGTATATTATGACTATGACGCCATGACACACAGAGACAGAGGTGGGGTCAGTCAGTACAGTGACCATGGTAACAGGTACAAATGTAGGCCTAGGCCTACAGTCAGTTCATGCAGTGTTCAGTGGTTGTGTGACTGTCATGGTGTGGATGTGCTGTGTCAGGTGGAATACCTGACTGATCATGGTCGTAGGCCTGTGGCCTTGGCCAAGGTGTAACAAAATACCTACCAGCACAATCAAAGACTTCGATGGGCCCAATCTAGGCCTACGTCCTATTCCTACCCCAATATTTTGATGGCAATGCAATTCAAATGCCCAGGCCTAGGCCTACCCTACCCTGTTAAGCCTAGCTGTAAAAATAGGCATACACTTGAACACACAATTGTCATGTGTTCTTCTGGGACGTTCACCCACAGGTGAGCACATGGTCCATGGACCGTTTAATTAAAATTCAGCATTTCAAAGGAAGAATGGCAGAAACATTCACACAGTTGTGTAACATCCACATTTTAGATGCAAATAAATTTATTCAGATCTCAAGATTTTACATCATCGACAATGTTCCATGTACCCCGCTTATCACGGCTACATTAATTTGATGCGATTATGTACCGTACCCACAGAATAAACGGTCGCTTATCGCGGCTACATCGATTCGACGCGAGGATGTACCTGCCATAGAATTTTACATTATCGCGGCTGCATGTAGCCGTCCATTGAATGCCACCTAGTAGCGCTGAAAGGGTAAATGTCGTCCTGGGTATATACAAAGAATACCCAGGATCTCAATCTTCACTAAAACAATACCCTGGGTGTAGTTTCGGTAGCCGAACATCACCCAGCATCGTAGTATGACACCTGGATTCGAGGTTGTCTCGCCCGTGGTCACATGACCGCCTGAAGAATGTCATGAACAGCTACACTCAAGAAGTACCGCGGCGCGAGACCGCGAGATTCCACGGGATTTCTAAATGGGACTCGTTCCTAGGCACTGATTGCGGATGCTGGGTCTGGGTGATGTTCGGCTACCGAAACTACACCCAGGGTATTGTTTTAGTGAAGATTACGGTCCTGGGTAATCTTTGTATATACCCAGGACGACATTTACCCTTTCAGCCCTAGTAGCGGCCGCATCTATAGCCGATATTCTGGGTGATACTTATTTGTAAATATTGAATCTCCCGGTAGGCCTGAGTGCCGAATTCGCCGTTATAAGCTCGATAGACAACAGTGGGCGAATTTAATATGCTGCTGGAGGAAACTGGGGTGCCCGTAGAAAACCAGCGCTCTCAGAGAAGAGTCACCTTCTCTGAATCGTTAAAGGGAGACATGCGAAAAATATCGACAAGGCGAACTCCATCTAAGTACTATGATTCGCTGTGTGGTGGCGCGGTAAAAACATAGTTACACATCCTTTGGTGCGGTGCCGCCACTAGATCAATACCAAACTGATAAACCTAGTTTGGTTCCCGAACCCACCGCCAGGGCTAGCCCCGTTGGGTTCCGGATTCGGGAACCAAACTACCGATAAATCCCGAACACCGTGCGAACTTTACCGAAAGATCAGCTGTTGGCAAGGACAGGACCCCTCCTCATTCGGAACACCTCAGGTCTTTCCGTCATTCTTCGGGAAAGTCCCCTCGGACTTATTTAGCTCACCTCTGTGAGGTGAGCTTCTCCCATGGTGTGTCGTCCGTCGTTGGCCGTCGTCAGTCGTCGTCGTCGTCGTCGTCCGTCGTCGTTAACAGGGGTGGCACGTTTCTAAACCGCTTGGGATACAAACTTGAAATTTGGTGTACAGGTACCCTATGGTAAAAACTATCTCTGGACCGAAACTTAGCGCTGCTGCTTGTACACTCTGGCCTGTAGGGGGCGCTTTGTGAAAACCTTCTTTCGGCCGTATCTCCTGAACGCGGTTAGCTAGAACCACGAAACTTTTATGGTGGGTTCCTCTGATGAGACTTCATCACATAAATCCCGGGTTTTTGATTTGACCTACTTTTCAAGGTCACAGAGGTCAAAGTTCAAAATTCACTGTTTGGTGGCACATTTCATTGCTATTTGAC
>NMRB01002622.1:58143-74571 GCA_002633025.1 Notospermus geniculatus | reverse complement strand
CTCCATGAGTGGTTAGGCCCATGTATTGTTGTTGGCCTGTTATGTCAAGACTTGTAATCATGCATAAAACCCTGTGGCTCAGACTTCAGTAAAGTTGAAACTGGGCAGTATAACCGATATTTCTATCCTTAAAAAAGCCCTGTCGTGATAGAACTTGTTTGTTTTCTTTTGGATAATCTTATTCAACATGATCCCAAGGATATTCAGTCAAACTCTCAATGGAATATATTGATTCCTTCAGCAATTTCTAAGGCATTCAAAAGGACTAATTACAGTAAGTAGTGAAACAATAGAAGGAGCAGGTTGATGTTACGTCATGATCAATGATATGGACCATAGTGTCAACCGTGAAATTTTCAACAAGATAGCTGTAGTACTTTCCGAGATTTCCCCAAAGTTGAAAACCTCTGTTAAGTCCCCAGCACCTTTTCATTAGATAACTATAACTGGCGCCCATCCATTACAGACTTTGATGCTTGTCTGGTGCGTGTTGGCAGGTTGTCGGGCGCAGAACTTTGTGCATCCATGGCATGGACCATGCCATGTCGGGGTGCGGGTGAAAAATAAAAACATTTTTTTTCAATTTGTGTGAATTTCGGGTCGGCGGATCGGCTAATACATGTAATACGAAAACTAAATTTTATTTTTTTCCCCAAATTGGCATTTCTAACGCCGTCGGGCGGATCCGTGAACCAAACAATAAACCTGATGCGTAAGGTTCACGAACTAACGTAAAAGGAAGATGTCGTCGTGTGGCAGATTGGAAATAGGCAGGGCAGGTGGCATAATTTTTAGTTTTTATACCTAGTAGGCAGTCCCTTTCAATCACATAAATGGTCGTCAAGACGTGTTGATTTAGGGACAAGGAATTTACAATATATATAGGCCCTATAACCAAGTTCCCCCACACAGCCCCGATTTTTAGGGTGATTTTTGTTTGCTTTTAGGAGATTTTTATGGGATTTTTGCCCAGTTTTAGGAATTTTTATCATAGGAGAAATCGTCTCTTCAAAATTTCGCAAATTTTCGACCCCAACCGGGGTCTTCCTCAGGCACTTTCAAGTAAGAGACTACAGAAAAGACCAGGAATTTTTTGAGTGGTATCAGAAGGTTTACAGCTAGATTTCCTGATAAAATTGATTGGAATTACAGTTCCGGGCAATCCACGATGTGACCGGAGTTGACGTATAGCAATATAAAATGGATACTCACAATGCCTTCAACGAATGGTTGAAGGCATACTCACAATGCCTTCAATGAAACTGACATGCACACCCCATACTCTACCTGAGTACTGTACCACTTATCAACTGACCATCATAATGCTGCAGTGACCAGGACCCGTATTCATAAACATACTTAAGTCAAAGTATTATACTTATCTTTTGTGTTGAACAAAGGATAAGTGTCACACTTAGACTTAAGTAGTTTTATGAATATGGGTCCAGGGGTGTAGGAACACCTGGGAGGTTGGGGGGGGGGGGGCAAAAATCTCATATAAAATAGCGGGCCATAGCCATAATCTCTCACGGCGAGCAACGAAATATTTAAGCTGTATTTTTTTATTTTTCACATGCCAAATATTGGGCGGCGGCAGCTCCCCTCCCCGCGCCATGGTGACATTTTGATAGAGATGTCAGGGTCAACCATTTTCAACCATGATAGTCTGCTGATGACCACGCGCCCCGCACCTGACATCATAGGACTCATATCCTTTGATGGCAGTTGAGTGGTGGTTCCATAATGGCGCGTGGACGTCAATTTCAGTACGTATAGTGTTTTGGCGAAGACCCCATTCGAAAAAAATAGTAATTTTGAGGAATCACCCTAAAAATACATGTAAGACCAAATTAGAAATTTTTAGGATCAAGATTGAAAAATTTAGGATGAATTTTTGGATTTTCAAGGCGCACTTAGCCTGAATTGATACTCCAGCTGTGACACGCAAGTTGATGCTACAGTGGAATTTGCAGTGACTTACATGTACAGTCATGGACATTAGTTTATCTACACCTGATACTCTGAATATTTCAAATACTACTGGGCCAATTTTAACACAGTTTGTTCCATATGAAACTACATCTTGTTGGTCATATTTCTGCATCAAAATTTTGGAAATTTGAAAATATCGTAATTATGTAATAGCTCATCAGAAAAAGACACTAAAAATCAAACTTCTTATTATATAATATTTTTGTGATTTTTGTTGCAGATGTGGTAGAGTGGAACTTTCTAAGAATTTCGGGCTTTGATTCATCAAAATATGTTCAGTGGTTGTTGAGATATTTGAGATTATCAAAATTTTGATAATTTGAGATTTTCGTATTTTGTTGGAATTTTTGATGCCATTAGATAAAGCTAACCTTAGAATATGGATTTACAAAATTTTGGAACTTTTTGCCTTAACCGGGCAGAAATATTGCATATTTTTCAAAGTATCAAAATATTGATATTTTGAAAAACATACTTAACTTCTAACCAGTTTTGGCTAAACGTTCCAAAACTTCATACTTCTTCATTTTTAGGTGAACTCTGTCTTCTGATGTCAAAATTTTGTGAAAAATTGAAAAATCTCAAATTATCGAAATTTTGATAATCTCAAATATCTCAGCAACCACTCAACAGATTTTGATGAAACAAAGTCCATGATCCTTAGAACGTTCCACTCTATCAAAATTGCAATAAAAGTCACAAAAATATTACGTAATAAAAATCTTGATTTTTAGGATTTTTTCTGATGAGCTATTACGTAATTACGATATTTCCAAATTTCCAAAATTTTGATGCAGGAATATGACCAACAAGATGTACTTTCATATGGAACAAACCGTGTTAAAATTGGCCCAGTAGTATTTGAAATATTCAACTTATCAGATGTAGATAAACTAATGTCCATGACTGTACATGTAGCAACTGCGACAAAAATGAATTTGCGCGGCGTCAAAAATAGGCGCGGGGAGGACGATAACTCATAGCCCATCAGCGTGCCCTTTAGAGATGATGCCTGAAATCTCACTTTTGAGCAGTCTTTTCTGCGATTTCGGTCTAGAAAGTGCCAGCCTGAAGAAGACCCCGGTTGGGGTCGAAAATTTGCGAATTCTTGGGAGTTGACTTCCTGTTTATCATTCATTATTGTGCCAACCTCTGTGCTTTTTCTCTTATTGAGCAGAACATGGAGGTATTTATAAGATACCTCCATGAGTAGATAAGTGGCTGTTGGTGGTGGGCACATCTGTCATCCGAACAGCTGTATCATTTTTTTTCTTCATTTCTTCAGTAAATTTGTTTTGGGTAGGCCTACCTCCATGTTCGGCGATTGGTTTATGTATAGGCTAATGGGGAACAGCCGATGATACGAGGCGGCATGGAATTGGCCCGAACATAAGAGGTCAGCAAACAAAAGAAATCATATTGTTTTCCATGTTTGTCTTCTTCGACATACATGTACTCGATTTATTTATTGCCCAGGAAAGTCCTTTCTCAAACAAATGTGACATATGTCGAGGTAAATAACATTACCACGTGGTAATAGCTGGCGCACTGTCGGCACCACCACTATAGAAAATCCCGTTATCCATATAGTGATGATACCGAAAACGCCATGGACAGGAAAGGCAGTCTGAAGTTCCAACAGTCAACAAACCACTCAGACCAGCTTACATGTATATTGGTTCAACCCCTCTCGCCAAAGCAGCCCAATCATGCCAATGCTTCTATCGCAAGCATTAATACAATGGTCCCATAATCATGTAATACCATATAATACGAGCGCAATAGTAGTTCTATTTTTAACACACAACGGCGAGCGCCGCTGAGTTGTCGGTTGACGAACTGAAATATTCGTTCCTCGCTATAACGCACAGCGCCGTCTGATCATTATCGCTGACACTACGATAACCAAGAGTGCCCGCCGGGCAATATTTTTCGCATGTCTCACTTTAATGTATCAATTTTCTTAATACAGGCATATCAGCGCGATTAAGAAGTTCCCACTACCATGACTACAGACGTTTGAATGAAAATTTAGCTCTGTTTAGACAAAGTATAAAGTCTTATCACACAGTGGTCCTGGTTCAACATTATTGATACATAAATATTTTGGCTTGAACTCACGAGGAACAAGCGTTTTCCATTCGGTATACATACTTTAGACTGTGAACATTTTATCATGCCCACTGAAGATTTTCGTGAGGAATGAAAGCGCTGTGCAGGGGAATTAAAATGATGTACAAACCAGCCAGAAATTTAACTTTACTTCATACCTATTTTCACGATTTTATATTCTCAGTGTTTCCATACACTAGGGGGGCCATCCGTCATTTTCACGAGAGTACTGCACGCTTGGGGAGAGGGTCTAGACCCTGCGTACGCTTTTTTTTCACAGTTGTCTTGTAGGGGGCAAACAGTGAAATGGCCATGTTTTGAACGTGAGAATCAAGCTGAGGGGAATCCGCCATGCATGCAAGTCATGTCAGTTTGGTTTGGGGTGGGGGACTCATGGTCTGTAGTCAAGCTAGCTTGCTATTTGGTACCAGGGGCACGAGCGTTATAACAAGAGGTCCATGGGCCTGGCGCTCAGCTGACAGTTGACTAGAGGTGTAGTTGTAGGTGTAATGAAGCAGGCTAAAGGGGAGGTGGAATTGTAAACTGACTGGGTCCACTGGATTTTACAGCAAATGAAGAGAATGACAAAAAGAAGGACTGAATGGTTAAAATGTTTAATGAAATAGTTGATAATCACAAGTCTTATGAAAAATGCATACAATTTGGATAGACAATACAGGCACAACAGGGCTTTGCTGAAAGTCACCGGATTAATTTAAAGAAAGGCGTGTAGTATTCGATCTCTCATGGGTAATTTGACTGCCGACGTAAAGGGAACTAGGTCAGCAGGTCAGTTCAAACTTACCCATCTTAGCTTTAGTTTGAGACCCAACATGGCTACCTTCTCTCAACCTACACTTGGGCCAGTATTCTAGAGCCCTCCTTAACTTTAAGGTCCACTTTAAGCTTTTGTATTCTGCCCTGCAAACAATAGCTAAAGGTAAGGAAGGTTCTAGAATATGGCCCTTGCACTTGAAGTAGGTAAGTAGGCCACGGAAGTAGGTCAGTTCAAACCTACACTTCATTAGCTTTAGTTTGATACCAAACATGAATACCTTGGTTCAACTGGTCATTAAGTAGGTCACTAGGTCATGGAAGTAGGTCAGTTCAAACCTACACTTCATTAGCTTTAGTTTGATACCAAAAACATGAATACCTTGGCTCAACTGGTCATTAAGTAGGTCACTAGGTCATGGAAGTAGGTCAGTTCAAACCTACAATTCATTACCATTAGTTTGATACCAAACATGACTACCTTGGCTCAACTGGTCATTAAGTAGGTCACTAGGTCATGGAACTAGGTCAGTTCAAACCTACACTTCATTAGCTTTAGTTTGATACCAAACATGATCACCTTGGCTCAACTGGTCTTTAAAGGAGCTGGACGTCCAAGTTGTAAACACTCACTCACTGGTTCTTTATCCACGCGACGCCTGCGGTGCTGCCACCTATTGTCGGTGATATGTACTGACGTGAATATCGTGATTGAGTTGCATTGGACCGGGCACCAGTCTAACGATCACGGGGCGCTACTGGTGCTGCCACCTTCACGCAGGAATAAAACTAGTTTGCCGACCACTGTTTGTAAACAAACTGGTTTGTTTACAACTTGGACGTCGAACTCCTTTAAGTAGGTCACTATGTCAAAGAAGGTCATACACTTCATTAGCTTTAGTTCGATACCAAACATGACTGTCCTGGCTCAACTGGTCTTTATGTAGGTTACTAGGTCATGAAAGTGGGTCAGTTCAAACCTACATTTTATAAGCTTTAGTTTGATACCAAACATGACTACCTTGGCTCAACTGGTCATTAAGTAGGTCACTAGGTCATGGAATTAGGTCAGTTCAAACCTACACTTCATTAGCTTTAGTTTGATACCAAACACGACTACCTTGGCTCAACTGGTCTTTACATGTTCATGTAAGTTCCCGATACTAGCTTCTCACTGGACTCTCGAAGCCACGGACCCTCGCATCGGGTGGAAAGGGGCATATCACCATGAGTCCAGATAGATGTCATATTAGACCTACTTGACGCAGGGACCCTGAACGCCGCGGAGCGGCAAATGCGCGAAGCGCGACTAAACACTGAGGCGGGTCACATCGATTCATACCACCTTAGAGACGAAATCTAACCTCCTCACCAAAAACTGCCGAAATGGTCGTTCTATGCGGTTTGAAGGCGAAATTTCTTTATGGAGGCCTGTGGAAGGTTATTTAATGCTGTTTAAGTCGGGTGGGTCTTTCAAAGCTATTGTGAAATATGATTTACAGGCGAAAAATAAACCAAAAAATTTGTCGTATACGTCATCAAATTGAGAACTATATATTCATGAGCTCGCCGAAGGGCTTCCGAAGTGTGCCGAATAACGCTCGGAACCTGTCAGTGTCACTCTTTCCAACGCACAAATCAGACGGCTTATTCATGTACAGGTAATGCCTGCCTAGTAAGGTAGGTTACAATAACGAGGGCATGCCAAAAACCATCAAAATCGTTATCTACTTAGTTCCGCCCAATCTATTCCTTAAGCCGATTAAGTTACAGTATGAATTAGGCCATCGCCGCATTTGTATCACTAAAATATTCGGTGTTGTCGTGGCGAGCCCGGTAGCCCAGTGGTTACAGCCCAGCATGCGTAAAGAATGGTTTCCGACATCCGTGGGTTCGAGTCCGGTCGGTGGAAGGACTTTTGCTCCCCATTTTTTTCTTCCACATAAATTTACTGTGTTTGGAAGTAGACTTGTCCCGATAATAGGGAGGTTTCGAAATCAAACGATAAACGTAAACGTTAACGACAACGTTATTTTTGTACCGAAAATTCAGTATAAAATCTGGTTAATGTGTAGTACGAAAAATAACGTTGTCATAGTTTACGTTTAGTGTTTGATTTTGAAACCTCCCTATTATTTTTCTTTCCCCTGCCCAAAACAATTACACGCCGCAGCAACTCCACTCTCGCTGCAACTCCACTCTCGCTGCATGATCTAACACCACAAAATGTCACTTCGCGAACTCTGTCGCCATCAGGCTGGTATATGGCTAAACACGTAGACACCTCTCCTCACACTCGACAGCTATAGTAAAGCTGTCGGGTGTGAGGAGAGGTCCATATTGTCCACTTCCAACATGACCCCCAACCAACAGTAATCCCCCGCTCCCTGTTCCCATCAATCTGGATGAGAATGGGTTAATGCCAGATAATAGGCCTGCAATTCTTGTTGGTGAATTGAGATAGACATCTTTTGAGACCCATTGGGTGGGAAGGAGTTAATAGATGGGAAGGAGTTAATAGACGGGAACCTATCCATGACGTCACTAATGGTCAATTAACTGATCTGGCGATGCTGTCTAACATTCAATAGTAGCTTGCATTCAATAGAACATGTTGTCAGAGACAGTCAACATTTACTTCCTTGACGATGGATTAGCCGCAGCCGGGACAGAATTGGTCTCTTCTGGCTTTACATGAAAAACAAATAAGAGAAAATGGGTGACTATCGCTGTTCCGTATGGTATGTGGAGCGAGCGAGAGTGTGTTATCAACTTGCGCTGATTAAATTAACAGTTCCCTCTCCCTCCATCGTTGATGGCCCCAATCAAACTAAAGACATATCAAGCTATCTAAATATGTGAAATATAAGGAATTTTTATTCTCATACGCTGCAAAAACAGCCAGAGTTGGCGACCCGAAATGACGAATGAAGCCGACAGATCGAGCCGTGAAGCGAGGTGCCATCGATAGGCCTATCGATATCAGTTGATGACTGCACCAAAATACTCATATCCCTTCGTCGTTATTGGTCCCAATGGGTAAAGGACAAAAGTCGACGAACGAAAACCTAAGTTTTCGGCCGAGACAAGATCTACCGAGCATTATGATTGGATAACAAACCATTCATTTGAAGAATACTAGGCCCAGCCCATAACCACAAGTCAAGTCATTGATTATTTACGATGTTATGCATTCCTATTGTGACATGAAATGAGGAACACCGAATACAAGTTTGTTGAGTAATAGGCTAGGCCACACAAAAAGATACTTGTTAAAGGTCCGTTTATACACAGCGCGACCCCGACTGCGACCGCGACACCGACGGCGACAGCCGCTGTGTATAAACGTAAACGTCGTGGTCGCCTAGAAATATGCCAGGACGCATTGAAGTTCACACTACAAAAAAAGTGTCCCGCGACATTTTCAAAAAATTCGCTCTGGAGGCAATCTCTGCGGCATGTCGTGCGACCAAAATTTTGGTCGCCGTAGCGGTCGCGTTGTGTATAAACGTTCCCATTTATTTTACAATTGATCAATCCGATGCGGCTGTCGCGGTCGCGCTGTGTATAAACGGGCCTTTAGCGTCAAGTCATCTCAAGGTTAGGAGAGAGCATTGTGTCTCACAGGTCGGCGCTAGGCGGCGCTGGATATGCACGCACCAACCTGTGTCCGCACGAGCCGCATCACGCCGAATTTGGCGTGTTTCTAAATACGCAAGCCGAATCACAACTAGAAATGGGTAATCACGTGATCTACTGCGCCACGAAGGTAAACCCTAGGAAAATAGCGATATGAGGCTTATTTCTTGCAGACTTTGCAAATAATTGACTGATTTTTCATTTCTGATGAAAAATTGTCATAGATATGACATTGTTGAGAATAAAAGGATGATATTTGGGTTATGACCCCGGCAGCTATTCACTGTAGTCAGTGTAGTGTGACGACGTACCAACTACGTCGCTGCATGTCAGTGGCTAACATGACATGTACAGCATATCTCATACAGTATGTCATAATCATCATGGATAATGGGATTCCCAATGAGGGGAGACATCCTAGGNTCGTGACAAGAGCGAACGGGCTGTAAAGTCAAACTAGCGGTCACAACCCAAAATTTCTCCAACTTTTTGACAGTATGCCCTGTAGGCCTATTCATTGAACATCTTTTTTTCACCACACCTTGACAAACTTCTTAGGGCCGATTTTTTAAGCGATGGCTAAGATAGCCATCGGGTTTCATTAACTCTCAGTTGACAAACTGTTTGTTAATCGAACTGAATTTTTCGATTTTATGAATCGTTGATAGCCAAACATTCTAAAAGTCAAAATGTTTACTTTGGTTAATTCACGGTTTGTCAGAAAAGCCGATGGTTAAACCGAGGTTTACCTTAACTGTCGTTTAAAAAATCGGCCCTTTATAGAGAAAAGTTATCAGTGTACATCGGCCTTTGTGGGCTCATCATCAAGCCGGTAGGCCTATTCAAGTTTTGGAATGCGCGTAGGATATTGAGTTACGTGGCCTAATGTTAACATGAATGACACGGGGGTGGAGATTACATGCCAGCAGACAGCTGACAGCCAATGGCGAAGAGAACGAAAAATGAATGACAGTAACATTACTGGCCAGATGGCGTAAGCGCATAACGTAACTTGTAGGCCAATCACATGCAAGGTAACAACCCGATCCGTTTCGTTCGTTTTCGTTCGTCGACTTTTGTCCTTTACCCAATCAGACTAAATATGTATCAAATACACATGTAATCAAAATATGTGCAGGCAGCAGTCTATGAAAGCAGCCCGAGTCGAAGACTTGGAATGACGTGCAAGAAGCCGAGAACGCTTGCTCGGTTCGATCACTCTGATTTTTTCCTAATATATATCGCCACATTTTGAACCCATTCGTGTACTTTTGGTTCAAAATACTTTCAGTTATTGATTGATGATACTCTAAAATACCACTCATGTATGATTTCATAAGGCGATTGTGTATGATCATAGGGATTTTATGCGATTATCATAGGTATATTTCATCTCGATTCACGTTGTGCAAGCAGCACCATATTGTGGTAAAACGCGGCCTCTGGCCCGGGCTAGCACCGAGTGTGGCCGAGAGTTACGCCCGGGTGAGGCGCGTTTCACTACAAGGGACGCCCCACTAGATCTCTCTCATATCTCAACGTACGTAGCATTACGTCTACGTTTCGGAACTGTAAGCTCGGCGCTAATTGGTTTACAAGCACGTGACTGATATCCTTTCACCCTCTAACCCCGGAACAAAAAGTCGCATTTCTGGACCTTCGATCGGGCCTTCGATTTAGTGCACCTTCGGACTACTGAACCTTCGGACTACTGAACCTTCGGACTTGTGGACCTTCGGACTAGTAGATCTCTCTCATATCTCAACGTACGTAGCATTACGTCTACGTTTCGGAACTGTAAGCTCGGCGCTAATTGGTTTACAAGCACGTGACTGACGGCGCGAAAGCATGGGTCTTTTGTTCAGTTAGGTCCTCCCGCTGATTGGTGGTGGCAGAGCGGTCAAGCGTGAGGCTCGTGTATTGTGAATAAAAAGAAGGCGGAGACATGATGGAGTCACAATAACGGTCATTACGGGGCCTAACTACTCACGCAGTGACCGGTTCTTGTCCTCTCATTCTTATTTAACATTACGCAATATTTCAGTGCGCAGAGTGTAAAAACTTTTAGGTGTGGAAGAATTTGTCCATATTCACGAAGACATGGCTGATGAAAGACACGAGTGCGAGTTGAGAGGCTGCTGTGGCTGAAATCCGTCTCCTTCGGGAGGGTTATCGCCTCCATTTCTCCAGTGAATCTCCAAAAAATCAATCTCATGCCGCGAAGGGGTTGCAAAAAGATCTTCCNACCTTCCTAACTCGCGCAGACCCGACCAGGACGGCGTCTCCAAATCGAATGAGCGGAGGACTGGTCGGTCACGTGGTTGGTCACTCGTGATCAAACTTTTAGGTGTGGAATTATTTGTCCATATTCACGAAGACATGGCTGATGAAAGACACACCTAGGGGCCCGAGTGCGAGTTGAGAGGTTGCTGTGGCTGAAATCCGTCTCCTTCGGGAGGGTTATCGCCACCATTTCTCAAAAAAATCAATCTCATGCCGAGAAGGGGTTGCAAAAAGATCTTCCCTCATATTGGGCGTTATCTTGCCTGGTCAGAATTTCCTCTATCAGCGGGATTGTTAGAGGGGGAGGAAGTGGTAGAACACATCCTAGGGGCGGAAGTGGCGGGGTGTCGGAGGTATGGGTGGAGGAATAAAGCGCAGTCGAATTCGGTCCATCTCTCACCGCCAGGCTCTCGCCGTCAACTACAAGAAATAAGGCTAAACTACACCTTGATCAGTTGCCAAGAATTAGCCTACTTGGGGCCGATTTAATAGACGTTGGCTAAGCTACCCATTTGTTAAACCAAAAATACATAGGCATGCGAAAAGTGTGCAACAATTTTTTCATCAAAAAGCCCTGTTTGGATGGATAGTAAGCGCTAAAAAGAGCTTAGAAAACGGGGCTTTTGGTGAAAAATTTAGTTGTACATTTTTGGCATGCCTATCTATTTTTGGTGGAACCAATGGTTAGCGAAAGCCCGTGTCACACTGTCCCGAAATTAGACACCCGATGGCCACACGAATATGGAATTTTGAATATGGAACTTCTTCAGGCTGGCACTTATCAGTAAGATTTCCAAAAGTTTCCATAATTCGTATGGCCATCAGGTGTCAACTGCGGGACAGTGTGACACGGGCTTTAGCCAATGTGTATTAAATCGGCCCTTGATGATTCAATAAAATGTTCAAGCACAGCCAAGGTCTGTAGAGATCAAAAGGGCTGTTGTGGTTGCGCAATGTGAAAGAAGACAATAAGTATTGCTTGAATGTACCTAGCCGCGACCAGAGAGTGCAGTTTGATCGCACTCGCTGCTCATGAATAACTGACCCGCCTACCATTGAAGAACGGCCCATAATTGAATTCTGTGCAGTGGTCACATGTCGGCGCTTGACCATTCACTGGCCGTGTACTATCGGGCATTGTCATAACGTCTACGTTCCTGCTTAGGTCTACGTACGTTGAGATATGAGAGAGATCTATTAGTCCCGGCGGTTAGGAAACGTGCCCTGCTTAAGGCCGTGATCCACTGTCCCGATTTTTCGCCGCAGGCGGTCGCAGGCGAACTTACGACCAGGTTACGACCTGATCTGCGGTCTCGCCTGGGATCGGACCGTAGCAGTGGATCAGCTACAAGGTTTTCGCTGTAGACTGAACTATGGTCAATTTCATGCCTGCGACCGCCTCAGGCAGGAACTTAGGCCTTGCGATCGGATCAAACATGTTTGATTTTGTCGTAGGTCGTAAGGACGCCGTCGGTATGCCGGAGCAGATTATCCAATTGAAACAGGTTATTTAATGACTTAAGGCGCCTTTTATAAGCAGATCGCATGATGAAAATATTTTCTGATATTTTGAGAGCAGGATATGATCAAGAACCTTTTCCTAATATCTTAAGTCTCGTTGTAACTGCGCCGGTGCAATGGATCTACTTTTGAACCTACAACAGTTGGTCTCAGGCCGCCGCAGACTTAATCTTAACTTGATCGCAGACGAACGTACGGCGGCCTGCGATCATGTCGTAGATCGTAAGCTCGCCTGCGACGGCGACTTAACTGCGCCGGGACAGTGGATCCTAGGCTTTATGGACAACGAAGACGACGGACGCACTTACAAGAGCTCACCACAGGTGAGCTAATAAATGGGTCCGCTATACGCATTGAATTTGGCCGTATTGACACCTATTGGTCAAATCACTGACAGCTCCTATTCAACGCCTTGTCGACCCATTCATGGTTGATTGAGCGCCAATCAGGAGCATTTTATATTGTTTTGGTCTGATAGAACTTTGCTGCCGTCTTTTGCCCATCAGCTCGGTTGACCGCTCCTATTGTTTGTGGGTTTGGATCAATAACTCATCATAATATTCATTGTATATTCACTGTTAAGTATCGTGAATTATATCAACACGAGTTATATGTTTTGTTTCTGTTTACTTTTGTTTTGAACCGTGTTTTATTTCCCAATCATGTAGCCTACAGCAATACATGTAACACTGTTGAATCTTACGGTGGTGCAGACCTGACACACGGCGTCGAAGCAAGACGTGATTAAGATGGATCTGATGGACTTGATGTCGAATTCCCTCGCGTTCATATATACGAGTCAATAGTGAGGTTTCGCAAGTGTGACGAAAGACAAAGTACGAAATACGAAATTGGACTCTCTCGGTCTTACATGATATGCTAAAAGACGCACTGGCAGCAGAGACATTTGTGGTACCAACCATCTCCAGAAATACATTAGGTCCAGGAAATGAAGTTGACTTTCGTATTTCGTGTTTCGTCAGATTTGCGAAACCTGGCTAATATAATCCATGGGGTCGGAGAAAGGTGACGAGGACTCCCTCAAATAAGCCTGAGGAAGGTGTCCAGCCCATGATAACTTTCATTCGAGCTTCAAGGAAGAACATCCCCAAGTGCCGCCTCGTGTCATTTGCATCCCATGGCTCCTGCACGACTGGATGACCGCCCTATTTGCCCCTGTTGTACTTCGTTGCTGGTCGAACTCGATGATCACCATGCAGGAAACATTTGGTTTTGTGAAATACTTCGTTTGGTCAACTCAGCTAACGCAACTCACACCATGATTTTCATTGAACATACACGTTCCCATACATGTTTTCACATTGCAACTGCAAAGTGGTTCTATTGCCCACTCGACCAATAACGCCCGCCACTATGGTAAGCAGTGTGGCTATTCAAATCTTGGGATACGCTGGGGAATAAGTTCCGGTACGTCTGCACTCGAGCAGACGACAAGTTGCATTTTCTTATATAGGCCTTGTTTGCAAGGACAGTGACCTCATATTAATAAAGCATGATGTTATTCGTTCCAATAAGGTACATAATTCACACGCATTGGTTTGAAGAGAGTCGCCATTCATGCATGGTGGGAGGAATTCAGCTGCCGAGGTGGGTTTTTGGACACAGTTCCCTTTCTATGCATTCCAAACGCGGTTGTACCGTCAAATAGTTGAGAATATTAAAAGTCATAACTCATTCAGCTATATTTATGAAAAAGCATGCATTTTGTACCGAGAAAAATTGAAATATGTCAAATTTAGGATACGCTGGGAGACACAGCGGGATACGCTGCGGCAGATAGGCCTATCCAAAGTGGTGTACGCTGGGGAAGACTGATTTAATATATGAACTTTTATCCGGAAATGTGTTTAAACCCGTTTTGAAGTAATCTTTGGTACACCCTAGATGCGAGACATGTGACGATGTAGGCCTACGTATATGATATAAATTGAAATTGATATTAGGTCAATAGGGGACCTCCAGGTGAAGACTTCACCATTGTCAAAATCATATTTCTGCCGTTTCTAGTCGCGGCGGTCAACACAATCCGTGTGGGGGTCTCTGAAGCATAGGCCTAGGTCAGATCTGAATGTGCCGACACTTCCTGGCTTTTTCCTCTTTTCAGTATGATTTCCTGCCTTGGCCAATCTACAGGCATACGATCAACCATTGGTAGATAATGGGCCGTATGAATAAAAATTAGTATGTACTCACCAAGTAAAAGTAAAAAGTAAAAGCATATTCTTCCAAGTATTTAGTAAAAGCATAACGTTTTACTTGATTTCGTATGAATAAAAGTTACCTTTTACTTCAAAGCATATACTTTGACGCAGCAAGCAAATGCTTCCCCAAAAATGACTCGCAACCATTCAAGTGAGGGACAGTCTTTTGTAATCAGTTAGGAAACCTTGTACTTATTGGGCCGTATGAATAAAAATGAAGCATTTGCTTTTACTTGATAATCGAATTCGCTAACCCCCAGGTCAAAGCCAAAAATTATTTAACCAGCAAACGACGCTTTCACATCATCAAACCTGTTCACACTTCTTACCAGACATCCGGACATCTTTGCCGTGGCATACATACCAACATCACGGAAACCGCATAAATGTAGCCATACTCGCTTGGACATCCTAATTGTCTTTGAGTTCCAAGGTAGGTCCGGAGCTAACTTGAAAATTTGAAGTATATGCTGTTCGCTTTTGACCTTTTACTCCATTTTATTCATACGCATTGAAGCAAACACTACTTGTGGAGTAAATGCGTCATAGCAAATAGTACATACTTTCAGTGGAGAAGGTAGGTTAGCATCTAGTAAAAGATTTTACTTCAGTTTTATTCATATGAACGGTGCTAAATACTTCGATTTTCAAGTAAAAGTTTATGTTTGATTTTTATTCATATGGCCCAATGTCCGCAGATTTCTCCACCTTGTGGCCAAAGGTCATTTTCCACTGGAAAACATCGCGTTCCTACTTTTTATCGACGTTGTCCGTTGGTTTTCTTGTAGCTCAACCACCTGCATGACCTGAATTCAGCCACTGAATCGGGATTGGCATTGCAGTGATCATATTCAAGGGTCGCACAAACAGAAATGGTGAAAATTGGAAAAAAAATATTGCTTTTCCAACGCAGCATTTCAATTCGGTTTGGTAGAAACTATTCAATACTACCGTCTGCCCCAGCGTACACCATGAAAATCCAGAGGTCTGCCCCAGCGTACACCAGCTGAGTACATTTCTTGATATTTCTCCAAACTGGACATACTTCGACGCATGGAAATGATTGAAAAATAATCTGAATTTACCGTGTTGATGCCATGCTGAAGGAATCCGTCCCTGATCTACGGCGAACCCTTGCAAAATGGCAAAATGCGTGTGAACATGGGGTTATGCGTGTATTTTGTGTGAAATTGACCCGAATATGCAATAATCTCGCGAGAAGGCAATCATAATTGAAGGGGCGTAACTCGACATTGTTATGTGAGGTTATTAAAGTTCATCACATTTTAAACTGAAGGAGTAAGCGACGATTTACTGATGCATCGTCTGCTCGAGTGTGACGTACCGGAACTTCTTCCCCAGCGTATCCCAAGATTTGAATAGCCACACTGGTAAGGACTCTCGTTATCTGAGCGGTAGAAAACGGTTGTGACCTGATTTAAGGAACATATGGTAACGGTAAACTACTTCGATTGGCATCATTGATATGAATGGAATGTAAGCTGCACAGTCGACAGAGGATGATGAATATTCTAAGCAGCAGGCTGCAAGTGTCATATTGTCCGTCAAAGACGCAGCACTCATGCGGTAGTAGGCCACCTGGCTGCGAAAACCTATCATTCTTTAGCGATTTAGCCCCTTTTACACTACGCAGAATTTTGGTCTTGATGAACCGTGCCGTGCTCGGCCCCGGCCAGGCCCGCCTCAGAATGACGTGACAATGCTAATCTTCATTTTACGGTACCCGACTTGCACCAGCGAACAGCCATAAACATCTTGGTCTGACTTTTCATAGTAAAATGTCTTGGAATGATCATATTGATAATATCTACACTTCATGTCACAATCGATTGAATATAATGAAAAAGTATAAAAGCCTCTTCTC
>NMRB01002622.1:26385-53420 GCA_002633025.1 Notospermus geniculatus | reverse complement strand
GTTCGTGACCATGAAACCTTTGTTCGCCAGCGTGTCCGTATACCGTATACCTCTATGTAAACCCAGCCAGAGAGGAACGACCTGGCAACCAAACAAGTGCCATTGACAGAAGACAAAGACGAGTCTACATGGCGGCTCAGTCGTCTGAACACTCTGCTAGGAGCAACCACGACCTTCAGGATATAGCAGCACCGTACATACTTTGGTAATGGTATTTCGGTGATGATAATATCCATTGAGAGCCAAGTGCTGCGATTCCTTTAACCGCGGCCTTCAATTAGAAACGCCACTTTGATTATCAGATCTTACGATCTACTTGTAGTAATCTTGGTATGCAAACGTGGGCCAACTTTTGCATTCGATGTGAGAGCGAAATCAAAGTGTTCAGCGCCGTGAGGACAGTTCCTAGGCTGATTGAGACACGTATCGCGTGAATACGGCTTCCAGACCAATCATATGAAAGCCCAGAAGTCTCATTCAATCTTCAATCTTCAAGCTTGAACCAGAACTTCAATCTTCAAGCTTGAAATCGGAGTTCAATCTTCAAGCTTGAAAATTGAAGTCCGATTTCAAGTTTGAAGATTGAATGAGCCTTCTGGGCTTTCGTACAATCAGTACCCGCCGTCCGCTGATGTCCGCTTCACGTGTACCTCGAAGAACACAGGTTGCTAGGAATTGCTGTCCTGAAAATTTGACAGGCGAAGACTCTTCAAATCACCAGGGCGCGCTTCCTGTGTAAATGAAGTTACAGTTGTCGGAAGAGGTCTTAGGCTGTATATTAGCGGGATGATATCAACGTACATGTACGGATGAGTAGCTTCTTCCCAATTATCAGACGTTTCTGGAACATTGACAAAGGGCAAATGAATGTTTGCCTGCTCACGGCATGATTCAGTGTTTGGCCAGAAGTAACGGTTGTCGCTCATCATGAGGAAACTGTACCTACAAGCCGACGTCAGTCTATGTACTGATAAGTAGAAATAACAGGACACGAATCTCGTGACAACATTTGGAGAGCAATACATACTTCATTAGAGGAAATTCAAAGCTTGAGAATGGCCTTAACGAGTCCCCCTGAATCTTCGTGAAACGCAATCAACTCCACTTAAATTTTCGAGTCGGCACGGATATTAGTGAGGTTTCGCAAACCTGACGAAACACGAAGTACGAAATACGAACTTGGACTTCACTTCCATGACGTAATATATTTCAGTAGAAAGAGCGTCTTTTAGCGTATGATGTTAGACCGATAGAGTTATGGTGTATATTAAACTTTGAAATTTATCTTTCGTTTCCACTTCGTATACGAAGTGGAAATTTAAAAATTCAAGATGTACGATAACTCTTTCGGTCTTACAGATATGCTAAAAGACGCACTGTCATCAGCGACATTTGTGGTAGCAACCATCTCCAGAAATACACCAGGTCCTGGAAATGAAGTTGAATTTCGTATTTCGCACTTCGTGTTTCGTCAGATTTGCGAAACCTCACTATTGAAAAGAAATTAGGCAGAGACCACTACGCGAAAGCCTTACCAAGAGCAACCTTGACAAAAGGTTTTAATCTGTATGGACCTCGTCTTCCGTCACATCTACAACAACAGCAAGAACTTAAGAAAATCCCCCGGGTTGAAAGTTAGGAACCAAACAACCGGCATGAAGTTTTAACTACCTGGAGACCAACGAACAACAATTGGCATGCAGTTTTAACTACCAAGAGACCCACGAACAACATAGCTCGTAAAGTAGCTCGAAGTAAATTTGACAGCAATGGGAATGAAGTTGCGTCTCAAACCACATGTACCAATTATAACCCGACCCACGTTCAATGCTCAACCTATTCGCGAATTCAAAGAGACAAGAAACGAGAACTTCTTTTTGTTTGCCAATGTTCCTAAACCCATGAATAAATCATGCAATGTTAGCAGTCAAACGGAATGCAGAATTAACGGGAAACAACTGGAACATTGAAGGTTTGCTAGAAAATTTAGTCCTTAAAGTAACGTCAAATTGATGTAAATCTTTTAACATTTGTCTTTAACCACATTGACGGATTCATTTTCAGCAGCAGACGTTGGGATCACAGTCAATTTACTTTGTACTAGGGTCCTGTTTAAACAGTAATCCGTTGCATATTTTCAAGATGCGTTTTCACCTCAGTCACGATTATCAAGTCCATCGTCATTTTAATGCAGTGGCACGGTAAATTTCGCTGTGTGGCCCGGGTGATCTCTGGTATCTCACATTTGATACCGCATGTTTTATGACTTCACTGAAGATGTAATCCCTGTGTTTAATTACCAAAGGAATTTAATCAACAAATTTCATTTCAGGATAGAATTTCTACCACCAACAGATTAAAGACAAGCTGTGCAAAACGGAAGAAATGACAAATACTCTAGATTCACCGATCTAAGATCTGTTCTGGATATTTACGCCCAGCCCACTAGACCAAGATAACAGAGCATTGCCCAGTGGGTGAACGACATCAAGTCGTCTACACCGATGGTCACGATTTCACCTCCAGGGTTTTGATGTCGATTTCATAGCAAGGGTAACTGGCAAGCCTTCATGATGAAGACTGCACTTCGATTGACTATGCCCGGTAGGCACACCAAACACAACGACGAAAGGGCAATCTGGAACGTCGAAGCCTCTTTTCGTACAAAGCGTACACAACATCCTCGGAATCACCTCCAGAGACATTTCCATGAACTGACTGAACCGAATGCCACTGGGGCGAAGCTATGCTACAGCTATTTTGCCCATCACTCTCTCCAAATGAAATCCCCACTCGTGGTAAATCAAATGTATTGGCATTGAGGACGATAATGCGCTGTGACGGCGTTTTCACCACCGATGCTGTACATCATGGTGTATCGGCAATAGAGGAGGTATTGTCAGTTCTTGGCCACAAGTAAATGATTTTTTTTCACTGAGTCAAATGATCTTGAAACTCGTTGCTGCATTTTCAGAAGATTTTTTTATCTATAGGAAATATGTCATTTTCACTGCTGTTTGATTGTAAGTGGTCTTGTCATTGCTCGTCCTTGACTGTGAAGTGGCTTACAGGTCGACATTGCGTCTTGAAGCAACTCGCGGCAACTAGCTTTCCGGCGATGGAAGCAACTCGGAGTGACTGATCAGTTGCCGATTTTGTCGACTGAGCGCGCTTGCGTCTCTGAGCAACTGCAAGCAATCCGCTAGTTGCCGCGAGTTGCCCATGTTCTACTTTTCGGCGACGAGTGGTTGGAATGGACCAAAGGGCACGGAAGACGCGCTGCCGACATGAGCGCGCTGTTCGAGGTAACCGCCAGTTGCTCCGAGTTCCTCTCAATCGCTGAAATGTCGACCTGCGCATGGTGTTTTTTTAATCTGCTACGGATCCGTCGAGTTGCTTCAAGACGCAATGTCGACATCTAAGCCCCTTGAGGCACACGGGCAATCTTATCTGGGCTTCAACACAAGACCCTCCTTTACAGATACAACTGCCTGGCATCCTATATCTGTGATTAAAGCCGCACGTAGCTTCCTCAAGTGTGGGGCTTCTTTGCAATTATTCCTATCATTGTGGCCACCAGACTGTAATGAATTGTCAGGGAGGGTTGATTTAGAGTTCATCTCTTTCACTGCGTGAATTACGGACGGTGTAAATGCAGGTTCAGTTTCTGACTTGTTTCCAAAATGTGCGTTAATCAGGGACGACACCACCTAGCATTTCTAAATTGACGGTGTAAACAGTCACGATGTTCTCGTTTCTCAGTGTTTCTCTTGATTAAATGGATGGGAAAGTGACCGATTTCTTTGTGTTCCCTTTTGAAAAGTCACGGTCTCTCGAGCTGTCTATGGGAACACTGGGATATGGGGAAGACTAGACCCTTACGAAAATGTGACACGTGTAAATGACATTACCACCTGGTAATGGCGTAGTTTACACCAAAAATGTGTAAAAGAACAAAAAAATGGGTAAAATTCGCCCATCACCACGTGATAATGTCATTTACGCGTATCACATTTTTGTAAGGGGAAATATAAAAGTACGCCGGTGTCATGATCGCAAGGTTAAATCCCCCGACTAATATCAATATAAAGGCGTTTTCTGCAGAGGTGTCTAGGCGTTATACTCATCAACAAAACATCAACTCGAATTTATAAATAAACACCGTAATTGCTGATACATGAGATCGCTGTGACACAACCGTCATCGGTCTCGTTGACAACTCATGTGGATTGATCGAGTGACTTCAATTATGACACAAGATCAATCCTCTGTATCGAATTGTCGTTCCAAATTGACAGTGCGGTCCACCAGGCGATTTATCTAAGAAACTCTACATGTAAGGTTTCGTGTCTCTCCGCAGTGCCTTGATCTTTTCACGGCTGCATGGATCTTGTACTTGGGGCGGATGATGCGGTTGGGAAGAAAAGTCGAAAATGTTCTTTCGGACCACGCCCAAATGTTGTGCGAAGGGGGAGCTAAACTCCTCCAGCAGTTCAAACCGCTATCCACTGCGTTACCCGCGCTCAGAAAGTGCTTCAGCTGGTGCCATCTGATTTTCACCAGTCAGTCTATCTGGCCTGACAACCAACCATCTAAAACCTGATTTGAATCCATCACATTTCCCGCTTCTGAGGAGGTCAGAGCCTCGGCCAATCAACGTCGGCGTGACGAGTCACATTCTCGCAGCAGACGCTAAACCTATCGTGATCTGCGCATGCCTGGCCAACGTTTACCATACGGAGATGGGTTGAGAAATGCGAAGGAAATCTCTGGCAGAAGTTGGCGAAAATTTCATCAAAATCGGGATGATAGTCTAGGCCGAGTTAAGGGTCGAGAGGTGACCTGATATTTTTGTGGTTGGCAGGGGAGAAACCTGTCAATCACGTTTCACAGTGTACCCGGAAGCACTGGGGACCGGGAACACAGTCAGACACTTTACACCTAACTGACATCCGCATCATGTAGTGAACGAATGACTCCTTATGCATGAGCTGTTCCTGTCGCATGCCAAAACAGCCTCCACAATCAGCGAACATGAACTGTGAAAGTGTGCATCCCCTAGACGGAGGCCACCTGACGTCCGGGTATGAGGCACAGGTGTTTCCTTAATTGGTTGATTTCTTCTCTTCAGGTCACCAAGGAAACCAATATGCTTCTTCCTCAAAACTTGTGCATTGCAATATTGTGTCGATAACGACTGCCAAGGAACAGAAGAGCGCCAGTTTAACTCGGTACACGATAAGGAAATTGCAAATTCAGAATATATGGAAAAGTTTAAGTTGGTGTTGGCGTGCAAATTTGCTGGTTCGGGAGGTGATTATTGAGCAAAAGTTAGATTGGTTCTTGACCTCGCCGGTAGGGTGAAATACTGAGAATAAATACGAGTTAAAGGAGCCAAGTATTGCCACATTTTCTCGACAGCCGGCACCACCGCGCCACTCTCCAACCCAAGGGACTATACGTTTCCGCGAATGACCCGATTTACTGTGTACATTTTGTAATGGATTTTTGTTCGTGTTGCTGCCGCTAGGTGGCTCCCTCTACGTCGGCAGTCAAATTCCATATTAGAGATCGCATACCGTGCACTTTAAGAAAGTCACGTGAAAGTGGCATGCTTCCATGTGAAATAATCTGATTGATGATCGACTCTGACCATAACACTTTTTTTCGTTGTCAAACTGTTGCTAATAAACTTTCTCAACTCGTGTTGGAGCAAAAACACGGATCGACGGCTGGGGTAGCTCTCGTGAGTCGTTGGATCAAGAGCACCTGGTGAACACACGAAATCCAAAAGAACGTCGTTACCATCGACACTCTGGTGTCCTTGGATTGCTTAGTACTAAAAGCCTGGTAGTTGCAGGACACTCAACAAAAGAGGTCTTTCTGTACATCTGGGATATCTCTGTTGTTCTCTTGATTTCGAGAGTGACCTTGAACTTCATTTATGTCACGGGAACACAGCTGTCTGATTGGTCGTGCGATACATGGGTCGACAATCCCAGCGGTCGATACCGACACAGAACCAATGATCATTTGATGGCAAGCGCGGCGTCGATAGAAATCTGATGACTTGTTTTTGACCCTACCAATAATTCGAAGACGACGGTATCATAGCGTCCGATGAGGAAAATTAATGGATGTTAATCCGTCTCAACGGGCGTGAGCAAAATAATGGACGCAGGATGTCAATTTTTGCGAATACTGCATGGTTGTAGATTTCTACAGGGGTGGTCCACGTGGTGCGGCTGCAGTAAGCATTGTGATAGGTGATCGCTTTTATAACGCGACCAAAATCACACTGTAAGGTCACACAGACCTGGCTTTGCCACTGGGATCTGGCTCCACCAACATCATCATATCAAAATCGTGTCAGGACGTCGATTCGAAGATATCAACAGCCTGCTGTGTGGTCAGCATAGCAATGCCGACCATCACAACAGGAGAAGCAAGATGCCGGAGCTCTCTGTGACCAACAACTGATATAATTCGGTATACATTTTTACGTGCCAAATGATTTTCGCTTAAGGCGGTGCCTGCCAGACTGGCGCGTACGCGACGCGTCGTGCAGGCGTTCCGCCAATCAGATTCTTCGGTAGGTGTTTCGGTCCGTGTTACCGCCTCCCTGATTGGCTAAACGCTTCCTGACGCGTTGCTTACGCGTCTGTCACCGCCTTTACAAGCACCATACGCCGTGTTTGGAAGAATGAGGTACAAATTCTCAGATTATCATGTATGGTATCTCAAAAAGTGTATCAACACCAGGGGAGACCATTGTCTGAACAAACAAACAATCAGTGTTCTTTCGTTCGTTTGCATGTTTACCAACCACATCGTTTGCTCACCTTTGCTTTGACTAACATTACTTGGCTGCAAAGACATGCATGCATGTCAGCAACCGGTGGATATCTAAAAAACTGCCTCAGAAAATATGGCAAATGTAGCGCATGACGGGGAGTACCGTCACAATCATTCATGCTACCTGCGATAAATACCTATATTTATCCAGCCTGAAATGCTGTGTTGAGAATATTCTTGGCGCGGAATATCTTGTCAGAGCCATCTGTGTCTAGGTTCATTAGCTGCTTTCTATTGATGGTCACGTCGACCATGTCTGGAATGGAGGGGCTGTCGTCGGTAATTGTGTCCAGTGCCGCGGTGGCACCTACACGCCGTGATTTTGCAACGTTGATTCAGTGCAAGGGACCGACGGCCAGGGGAATGGACACAGAATAAAAGATCTAAGAGACATCAGTCAATCTGGGTTTTTTCTTGTTTTTGATGAAGCCATCGACGTCTATTTCGTGATTCAGTCATTAATGTATATCTCAGACCATTGAAGAGCGTGCACTGGACATAGACGCTCCCAGGGGTCGTTCGCTTTCTGACAATATGGCGGAAGCTTCACCAACCCCTGGAAGCAGCTTTGGTTTTCAGACCAGAATCTTTGGTCTAAGTATAGGTGGCAGCACGAGTCAAAATAATTAATCTGTTTACTAGTCTAAGTTAATTCCCTGTAACTCCCGTCCGTCATCTGTATTATGGTGAATTTGCATTGTTCCTTTCATACCTTATGCAAGGTTTCAGAGTGAATAAATAAATTTGTAATTTGTAATTTGTAATTTTGTAATCTGAAATACTTACTCGTGTTTTTAAAAAATTCTTTTTACAAAAAATCACCAAGCCTTTTGATTTGATCCAAAATATTTTGAAAATTTGTTTTGGGTATATTCTTGGGTCCGTCAACCAATCAAATGCGTTAAATCCAAAGCTGATTCCAGGGGTTAGTGAGCGTCCGCCATATTGTCAGAAGCGAACGACCCCTGGGGACGAGGTTGACGCTTGCCAAGGCAGAATGTCAAGAACCAGTTTTCCTTTGGGGAAACATCGTCACGAGGTTCAACGCATTTGTTAGAAGACCCAAGTGTCATTCTCTACGAAAAGTCCCGCAAGGGATCGGTGAAAGGCTTGGAATTGCTCAGCCGTTGGGGCGAAAGCTGCTTGAGTGGGCAGGAGACATGCTTCGTGTGAAACATAGCGATAATTAGGGGTCGACGTTTGCCAATGTCACACCCGATGATATGCGATAAAATGACCGTTAGGAAAGTAATTTGGATAGATTTTTTACACCACTTAGATACTGGGTGTTAGGTCATGCCCACGAAATAACAGGCCATCAGAGGATCAACTAGACCAAAGGGAAATTGCTGCATGTATTAGTAATTGTGTCCCTTGGCGGCACCGAACAAAAAGTGTTCTCAGTGGCATCACAAGAGTCTGCAATCGTGAAGTCATTATTGTGACCCTTTTTTTACCTAAGCGCAGAAACCCAGAGCAAGAACTGGAAAACTTCGTACTTTACAGGTAGTTCGACACGGGGCTGAGCATGCGGCGTAATGAACGTTTTGCCAAACGGCACCCGATGCCATAGGCATAAGCATCTTGTTCTTGTACATTTCATTAATAGAGAGATTGCGCAGCGGCACGACTCCGACTCCGACTTCAACTACGAGAAAACCATTCTGCCACAAAGTTAAAGTTAAAGTTTGGGTTTATAGTCTGATATCAACAACGGTAGAGGTGTCATCCGACTTCACACTTTAACCCCAGTCTATCCTGAAACCTTTCAGTAGAACTCACATGAGCTGCTCATTCAGCGCATACAATCTGAGCATTTCCGACCGGTACCCATTTATACACCTGGGTGGAGAGAGGCCAGTAAGGCAAAGAGACCTGCCCAAAGTCTCACGCCAGCAGCGGGATTCGAACCCGGGATCCTCTGACCGCTAGCCGGAGGCCCGAACCACTACACCACCGTGGCTCCTCAAGTTACGGCATTTTACGATTTGCACAACGTCTACATGTACATGTATCAAATCGTTTTTATCAAGGATGTCTACAGCGGACTGTACTGAATTCATACTGGTGGTTGAAGCCGGACGAGTCGGAGTCGGAAAGCTGCGCAACCTCTCTAATAAACCCCAGGTCACAAGATTGCTATATACATGTAGGTAGGCCTACTGTTTGTTTTTTTTCCGAATCGAAGATCACATGGAAGTTTTACTAAAGTAGAACTAGAAAGTAGAAACGGTCGATTAATCAAAATTATTGCCTGTTTTTTTCTTCGATACGACAACAGATGAGCGGTATTGGTCTTTATTGCCTCAATTACGTTCTCAAAAAGGAAACCGTCACAAAGCATTACGTTCGGAACTTCTTTTTTGCGCAAATGATCAAAAATTACCTCGTTAACTGATGAATAGGAGCATGACGGATGGATTTTGGGAAGAGTTTGAAGGTTTTCCTTGACGGAACATGATTATCGCATGATAAACGAACACAATTTTATCAAGGAATCCGTGATGATGCGTCGTCTGATGGATACAAAATTAGCACGATTCTATTTAACGTTTGGAAGCATTGCCAATTAGGGTCTCCTTCGCGACGGCCATGTCACAGCACGCTATCAGTCAACAACCTGAAAATGTACACCGCTCGACTGTCTGAAGCCAAGGGACTTCTTACAAGTTCAGTTAAAAGCTGATTACTGGCGATGTTTGAGATGAAAAGTACAACGGTGTAGATTTCAAAGGTGAACGACCGCTGCAGGTCTGCAATTGACGTATTCGTTTAGATGGCGGTTTCTAACGGTAATTTTTCGTTTCTCACTTTCCACGTCGTGCATCTTTGTTCATCGCATCAAAAATTCGTTTACAAGGGCTCCTACAAAAAGTACTTAACGATGCCATCATTTTCCAATGGCATGTGCTGGAATGGTGGTGTACATACAGCCGTTTCCAGTACAGATTTCGAATGCACTAAGACGTTGTTGAACGTTCGTCTCTAAGTTACAAATTCAGTTCATCTTGTGAGACAGATACTGTAAAAGTGTACATGTCCATAAGCATTTTTATTGCACCGTCACATACATAACAATCTTAGATCAAAACAATGACAACGATGTTCAAATTAACACTGATGTAACATCTACCAATGTTCCCCGTTTTTGAGTGTTCCCTTCTTTGTATTGGGAACGTCGTGACAATGGACAGGTAGAGAGACCATGACTGTCATCAATAGACAATGACAGGGGATATTTTATACTACACAGAAACGCTGGTAGATGTGCGGCGGTTAATGTTGTTAACAGTGCTTTCTCGTCTCTTCCTCAAACGGGTTTTCAATGGGTAAATCTGGTTCTACCCTGACTTATTACATGTAACTACGGTTATACCTGTTGAAAATACCCGTGTTTTTCCAGACCCGTGTCAAACCCGTATGTACGAAAAGCCCGGCGAGAGGTCACATTTTAATACTACATTGTAGTTAAGTAGCCCGGCGACAGGTGCGCTGCATGCACTGACTCTTCGGTCATTTCTGTATTGGCACACATTGTTGGAGGCGCGAAAACGACGTCACTTTGTAGCCGTGCTAAGAGCAAACGAAAATTTCGAGAAGCACGGCGAGCTTGCCGTGTTTCAAAAACCCGTGTTTTTCAGACACGGGTTTCTTGAAGCCCGACAATTCATGGTGTGGCTGCAAAAAACCCGGGGATTTTTTTTAGTGTAACCACGGCCATTATTTCTTTGCCAACAGGGTCACAAAGTTCAAAACATAAGCATGAGCAATAACAAACAGACTATTCTGTTATGGTCGGGTGAGATCGAAATCCTGTTTCTTCTCGTATTCATCAAATAACGATCTATGATTGAATTTTATCATCAACGCTTGAAAGCCACTTTACATGAGTGCCAATATACGGCGTCGATACAAAAAGTAATGACCTCCGAGTACCTCGGCGCGCTGTATGGTAAGAAAGACTTCCCTGGAACGTTGCTCAAAGAAGCGATTCCGCTGCGTTGCTGATTGGAATAACAATTAGGTACAGCGCATTGTCGTTCCGCTGCTCATTCCATGTTTGGTTCGATTAGACTACGGTAAGCTATTTTTCCTCCGGGCGTGGTTGTCCTTACCAATAACGCTGGAAGGCCGGGGATTGTCTCTATGNAATTTTCAGGTCTGTTGGCGTGAATGTAAAGGTAACCTTTCGATCATTCCGGGTTGGCAGATATTTTTCTCTGAAAAGTGCAACACCAGTCACTCTAAGAGCCAAAGTAGTTTATAAATTCCAAAGTTCCTGTGATAGGAACTTGTCTTACATTGGTAAGACCAAACGTCACTTGGCTACTAGGGTGTCTGAACACTTTTCGGACAGATCTGCCATCCTGGACCATCTGAAAGATTGTCACACTTGCAAAGTAAACGCAAACATTGACAACTTCTCCGTGTTGACTAATGCCCAGTCGGATTATGTGCTGAGGATTAAGGAGGCGTTACTGATTAAAGAACAAAAGCCAGCCCTGAACAAACAGCTGGCTCAACAAGGGTCTTTCTTCTTCTTGGGGATCTTTTAATCACCCCCAACAGAGTTACTGTTATGTTAATGCTCCAGTCTTTCTTCAATTTGTAACATTTCTCATTTTACCTGATGAGGGCTAGCAGGATGCTGCCGAAAACGTTTGTACCGTGTATATAGTGTAATATATAGATATGAATATCACATTTTGGATTTGCTCGTTTCTTTGGTTCTAGAAATCAGGTGTGAACGGAAAAAACGTCTCCAGGAAAAACTGTCAAGGGAACAAATGACCCTAGTGTTGCATTCAATCTCTGGGAATTGGGTTCTGTAGCCATGCACCTGTACCCTTCATTGACAAAATAGAAGCGGACATTTTTTACAGCGGGATATTCCTTCCTTTCACACCGGCATTGAGCTCTAAAATGTGGATTAAAGGACCACGGTATTTCCACATTTTCTCGACAGCCGGCGCCACTCTCCAACCCAGGGACTAACTACGTTGTCGGCGAATGGGGAACCGGAGGAACTAACGTCACGACGTGGCGCTGTGAGCAGTGCGACCGAAGTTTCTTTTTTCTAACGTTATTTCCATTTATTTCTGGCGTGAAAAGCACCCTTTTGTTTCGGTCGCCTGGCATTAAAATTTACACCATCTTGTAGCAGATGAAAATGTCTGCAGTTTTGCAATGCTTTTTTCCTTAAAATGTAGACATGGATGACGATTTCGGCAACGTCTTTATCTCATTTTTCCTGTAGAAAATGTACAGCTCATTTTTTCATGACGCAGCGTCAACACATAAAACGACGTCAATGACGTCGTTTCGGTCGCACTGCTCACAGCGCCGACCTGTCGGGATTTCCGGCACGCGGGTTCCTCATTGACCCGATTTACTACGTACATTTTGTAATGCATTTTTGTAGTTTGTCTTACTGCCGCTAGGTGGCTCTCTCTACGTCGGCAGTCAAATAACGCATTTGAGATTCAATGCCGTGCTCGTTTAAAAAAATTCAGACACTCTTCGGATCCGTGTGCAATTTCTTTATACTAGTGTCTTTTATACAGAAGAAAATCGAATATAAACAGTCAATGCACTACTATTGGCTGCAATCGATATATCAGATTTTTCCCTTTGATATAGACAGAGTGGCATGGATCGATGACTTGGTGCGAGATCGTCTACTTTTTACCATATGTTGGTTTTCTGCATTGATCGCGCGGTTATCAGCGACATTTTCAATTAATGCCGTTGTGTGACTGCAGCGAGGGGTTGAATCATCTTTTGGGGGGCTGATGTAACTCTGAATATTCCTTTGCAGGTGGATATACGCGCTAGAAACAATACAGCATACATGTATCACTAGACGGAGCGCAGCGTCTAAAGCATGCCGCACACTGGAGCTGTCTGCTGAGCAAAACGTCATTCGAGACCGTTTGCTCAGCAGACAGCTCGATCATGTGTGCGCGTAGGGCCTATTTTTTGCGAAAAATACGCGCACACGCGTGGCCTTGGTGTGTTCAGGGCTACGAATACGCCGCAGTACCAAATGAGTAGCGGGCCTTGGCGGGCTTTCACGGCTTCGAATATGCCATAGCACCACATGAGCAGTGGACAGACACACCAAGACCGTCTTGGTGTGTTCAGAGCTACGAATACGCGACAGCACCACATGAGCAGTGGTCTTGGTGTGTTCAGAGCTACGTCGAATGATCAAAATCACCGATCTTTAGCCGACAGATTGGAAAGGAATTGCCGGAGGAAGCGGCGTCCAATTCGGTGGTTTTTGATGTTTTTTACCAATCTGCAAGATGTGCATACAGAGAAAACCACGACAGGCTCCACAGGATCCGATTTGGATCAGGACTGGTTCTCTACTTTTTCACCGTGCTTTACCCATATAGATGGACGAAACCAGTTGAGTTGAACGACACGTTGACATGTTGAAGGACTGATATGACAGAATACATAATAGTAAGGTTTCGCAAATCTGATGAAACACGAAGTATACGAAAAACGAAATTGGACTTCATTTCAATGACGTAAATGTATATTTCAGGAGATGGTATATGGTACCACACCACAAATATCGCCTGCTGCAAGAGCGCCTTTTAGCGTATGACGTTAGACCGATAGAGTTACATGTACGGTGTATATTAAAATTTGAAATTTATCTTTCATTTCCACGTAGATACGAAGTGGAAATTTAAAAATTCAGGATGCACCATAACTCTCTCGGCCTTAAAATGTTATGCTAAAAGACGCACTGGCAGCAGAGACATTTATGTTACATGTACATGTACATGTACCAACCATCTCCAGAAATACATTTGGTCTTGGAAATAAAGTTGAATTTTGTATTTCGTTGAATGCCTTTTCAAGCTTGACGGAATGGCTGACGACGGACAGACAGAAACCACCACGAAGAAGAGAGTGCAAATTAGGCCTACACTCTGCATAAATGTACCACTCGTAATTTGTGTATACTTGCCAATAGAGTGACCATTAATCAACATTTCTCAAAGATTACTGATCTATTTTCCAAGCTGCTGTCTTTATTATTTGCAGTCATGCGAAAACAAAAAAATACAGCCATAATAATGAAGAATTGCTGAGGACACGAACGTATTGAAGCTCCCACACAGTCGCCATTTCTTTATCCATCTCATCATTTTCTTCGTTGCTCGACCGTGCCTTATCTGAATCGACGACGACTTTTTTCCCCTTTTTCTTTCAGTAAATAATCATCCCTTGTCTGATTGACCTGTGGGTTCTTAGTGTCTCGTGGATTGTGCTGCTGATTACCAATTGCGAAATAGTCAAACCGAACTGTCCTGGGTTAAAGGCCACGGTATTTTTGTCGACAGCCGGCGCCACCGGCGGCGATTGCATCTCTAATACCGTAGTGTTGCCTTTCGCCACAGTGTTGGAGAATGTATGATTAAATTTCAATGAATACGTGGATACTTTAGGAACGAAAGTCACCTTACATGGGGCGACGATGATAAGTGGTAGTTTAAAGGGAGACATCCGAAAGATATTGCCCGGCGCGCACTATTTATTTTTGTTTTGATTAGCATAGTGTCACCGTTGATTAACAGACGGCGCTGTGCGATATGGCACAGGTCCCTGGAGAAATCAGTGAGTTCAGAACACGTATCTAACCAAAAAAACGCTAGTTTGTAACAAACACACCCCGAGCTCATGAATTCGTGAGCTCGGGGTGTGTTTTTTACAAACTATAGCGTTTCGCTGATAGCTCTCCAGGGGCCTGTGCCACAACGCACAGTGCCGTCTGTTAATCCACGGTGACACTACGTTAATCAAAACAAAAACAAATAGTGCCCGCCGGGCAATATCTTTCGTGTAGATACTGCAGTATCTACACGCGGGTCGAGATTCCATGCAGTCCCCTCCCATTCATCCTGAAGCTAGGAATCCACTGCTGATTTTCTCCTTTGCGACTTGCTGTGCAACTGCGATTGAATACGACCGCAAGGAACTGATACCGGTCGCCGACCTGAAATTGATCACAATCTTCGCCACGGGTGGAAATCACGTCAAGCAAGTCCACTACGGTGCCCAGTTGCAAAGCAAGTCGCAAAGCAAAACCAGGTTGAAAATCACAAGTGGATTCCCCGCTTGAGACTCAGGTCATTCCATATCGGCTATTGCCTTCCTTATGTCAGAAGAGGTACACCGTAGGATGTAGCTAGACTACATGTGAATGACCGTTTTGAGAGGATGCCCCCCTATGCTGGGTTTAGATTCAATTTACATGCCCATCGTTGCGAGCTTGAACAACTTCGACAACCGACATAACTTGTTGTCGTCCTACCCAAATCGAGTTTGCTTGCTTGAGGAGCGACTGTAACCGGACGTAAAAGTGTTGTCACTGTATCATCCCCATGGTAGCGTAAGACACTCCCCACTGCCATGACTACGAAGGTTTCAAGGAGGCTGCTACATGTAGCATTACCGACGCTGTCATTGGAAGCAATGGCGTAATAAAGGGTTCGTGACCATGAAACCTTTGTTCGCCAGCGTGTCCATATACCGTATACCTCTATGTAAACCCAGCCAGAGAGGAACGACCTGGCAACCAAACAAGTGCCATTGACAGAAGACAAAGACGAGTCTACATGGCGGCTCAGTCGTCTGAACACTCTGCTAGGAGCAACCACGACCTTCAGGATATAGCAGCACCGTACATACTTTGGTAATGGTATATTTCGGTGATGATAATATCCATTGAGGGGCAAGTGCTGCGATTCCTTTAACCGCGTCCTCCAATTAGAAACGCCACTTCGATTACCGTATCAGATCTACGATCTACTTGTAGTAATCTTGGTATGCAAACGTGGGCCAACTTTTGCATTCGATGTGAGAGCGAAATCAAAGTGTTCAGCGCCGTGAGGACAGTTCCTAGGCTGATTGAGACACGTATCGCGTGAATATGGCTTCCAGACCAATCATACGAAAGCCCAGGAGGCTCATTCAATCTTCAAGCTTGAACCAAAAGTTCAATCTTCAAGCTTGAAATCGGACTTCAATCTTTAAGCTTGAAATCGGACTTCAATCTTCAAGCTTGAAATCGGACTTCAATCTTCAAGCTTGAAATCGGACTTCAATCTTCAAGCTTGAAATCGGACTTCAATCTTCAAGCTTGAAATCGGACTTCAATCTTCAAGTCTTCAAGCTTGAAGATTGAAGTCCGATTCCAAGCCTGAAGATTGAAGATTGAATGAGCCTTCTGGGCTTTCGTACAATCAGTACCCGCCGTCCGCTGACGCCCGCTTCTCGTACCTCGAAGAACACAGGTTGCTAGGAATTGCTGTCCCGAAAATTTGACATGCGAAGACTCTTCAAATCACCAGGTCGCGCTTCCTGTGTAAATGAAGTTACAGTTGTCGGACGAGGTCTTAGGCTGTATATTAGCGGGATGATATCAACGTACATGTACGGATGAGTAGATTCTTCCCAATTATCAGCCGTTTCTGGAACATTGACAAAGGGCAAATGAACGTTTGCCTGCTCACGGCATGCTTCAGTGTTTGGCCAGAAGCAACTGTCTCGCTCATCACTAGGAAACTGTACCTACAAGCCGACGTCAGTCTATGTATTGAAAATAACAAAGACACGAATCTCGTGACAACTTTTGGAGAGCAATACATACTTCATTAGAGGAAATTCAAAGCTTGAGAATGGCCTTAACGAGTCCCCCTGAATCTTCGTGAAACGCAATCAACTCCACTTAAATATTCGAGTCGGCACGGTATTGAAAAAGTGAGGCCACAATGCGAAAGCCTTACCAAGAGCAACCTTGACAGAAGGTTTTAATCTGTATGGACCTCGTCTTCTGTCACATCGACAACAACAGCAAGAACTTGAGAAAATTCCCCCGGGTTGAAAGTTAGGAACCAAACAACCCGCATGGAGTTTTAACTACCTGGAGACCTACGAACAACAATTGGCATGCAGTTTTAACTACCAAGAGACCCACGAACAACATAGCTCGTAAAGTAGCTCCAAGTAAATTTGACAGCAATGGGAATGAAGTTGCGTCTCAAACCACATGTACCAATTATAATCCGACCCACGTTCAATGCTCAACCTATTCGCGAATTCAAAGAGACAAGAAACGAGAACTTCTTTTTGTTTGCCAATGTTCCTAAACCCATGAATAAATCATGCAATGTTAGCAGTCAAACGGAATGCAGAATTAACGGGAAACAACTGGAACATTGAAGGTTTGCTAGAAAATTTAGTCCTTAAAGTAACGTCAAATTGATGTAAATCTTTTAACATTTGTCTTTAACCACATTGAAGGATTCATTTTCAGCAGCAGACGTTGGGATCACAGTCAATTTACTTTGTACTTGGATCCAGTTTAAACAGTAATCCGTCGCATATTTTCAAGATACGTTTTCACCTCAGTCGCGATTATCAAGTCCATCGTCATTATCGATGCAGTGGCACGGCAAATTTCGCTCTGTGGCCCGGGTGATCTCTGGTATCTCACATTTGATACGGCATGTTTTATGACTTCACTGAAGATGTAATCCCTGTGTTTAATTACCAAAGGAATTTAATCAACAAATTTCATTTCAGGATAGAATTTCTACCACCAACAGATTAAAGACAGGCTGTGCAAAACGGAAAAAAAAGGAAAATACTCTAGATTCACCGATCTAAGATCTGTTCTGGATATTTACGCCCAGCCCACTAGACCAAGATAACAGAGCATTGCCCAGTGGGTGAACGACATCAAGTCGTCTACACCGATGGTCATGAGTTCACGTCCGGAGCTTACAATGTACATGTAGGTGTCAATGGGAATCCTAGCTTCGATAGAGGGCACCACACCGAAACCAGGTCCTATACAATGGACGCCTTAGTTTTGTGTGGGAAATTGATCAGGACCGGGAATAGCCGTGGTTACACTACATAAATTCCCCGGGTTTTTTGCGGTCACACCTATGAATTGCCGGGCTTCAAGAAACCCGTGTCTGAAAAACGCGGGTTTTTGAGACACGGCAATCTCGCCGTGCTTTTCGAAATACCCGTGTGTTCGTTAGTTCTTCGCATGGCAACAGATGGCGCAGCCATTAAATGACGTCGTTTTTGCACCTCCGACAATGTGTGCCAATACAGAAATGACCGAAGAGTCAATGTTTGCAGCGCAACTGTCGCCGGGCTACTTAACTACAGTGTATTAGTGTGACCTCTCGCCGGGATTTTCGTACACACGGGTTTGACACGGGTCTGAAAAAACACGGGTATTTTTATGTAGTGTAACCACGGCTAGTTTCATTTCAATAGTTTTAACCACTAGTGAGACCTATTGAGGCAGTGGTCTAGGGTCCCCATTTCGTTGCAAGGGGCAACTGACAAGCCTCCATAGACTGCTCTTCCTCGATTGACTAGGATCGGTTAAGGCACACCAAACGCAACGACGAAAGAACAGTCTGGAACGTCGAAGCCTCTTTTCGTACAAAGCGTCCACAACATCCTCGGAATCACCTCCAGAGAGATTTCCATGAACTGACTGAACCGAATGCCACTGGGGCGAAGCTATGCTACAGCTATTTTGCCCATCACTCTCTCCAAATGAAATCCCCACTCGTGGTAAATCAAATGTATTGGCATTGAGGACGATAATGCGCTGTGACGGCGTTTTCACCACCACCGATGCTGTACATCATGGTGTATCGGCAATAGAGGAGGTATTGTCAGTTCTTGGCCACAAGTAAATGATTTTTTTTCACTGAGTCAAATGATCTTGAAACTCGTTGCTGCATTTTCAGAAGATTTTTTTATCTATAGGAAATATGTCATTTTCACTGCTGTTTGATTGTAAGTGGTCTTGTCATTGCTCGTCCTTGACTGTGAAGTGGCTTACAGGTCGACATTGCGTCTTGAAGCAACTCGCGGCAACTAGCTTTCCGGCGATGGAAGCAACTCGGAGTGACTGATCAGTTGCCGATTTTGTCGGCCTGAGCGCGCTTGCGTCTCCGAGCAACTGCAAGCAATCCGCTAGTTGCCGCGAGTTGCCCATGTTCTACTTTTCGGCGACTAGTGGTTGGAATGGAACGAGGGCATGGAAGACGCACTGTCGACACGAGCATGCTGATCGAGAAACTGCCAGTTGCCCCGAGTTCCTCTCAATCGCTGAAATGTCGACCTGCGCATGGTGGTTTTTTGATCTGCTACGGATCCGTCGAGTTGCTTCAAGACGCAATGTCGACNAGACCTGGCTTTGCCACTGGGATCTGGCTCCACCAACATCATCATATCAAAATCGTGTCAGGACGTCGATTCGAAGATATCAACAGCCTGCTGTGTGGTCAGCATAGCAATGCCGACCATCACAACAGGAGAAGCAAGATGCCGGAGCTCTCTGTGACCAACAACTGATATAATTCGGTATACATTTTTACGTGCCAAATGATTTTCGCTTAAGGCGGTGCCTGCCAGACTGGCGCGTACGCGACGCGTCGTGCAGGCGTTCCGCCAATCAGATTCTTCGGTAGGTGTTTCGGTCCGTGTTACCGCCTCCCTGATTGGCTAAACGCTTCCTGACGCGTTGCTTACGCGTCTGTCACCGCCTTTACAAGCACCATACGCCGTGTTTGGAAGAATGAGGTACAAATTCTCAGATTATCATGTATGGTATCTCAAAAAGTGTATCAACACCAGGGGAGACCATTGTCTGAACAAACAAACAATCAGTGTTCTTTCGTTCGTTTGCATGTTTACCAACCACATCGTTTGCTCACCTTTGCTTTGACTAACATTACTTGGCTGCAAAGACATGCATGCATGTCAGCAACCGGTGGATATCTAAAAAACTGCCTCAGAAAATATGGCAAATGTAGCGCATGACGGGGAGTACCGTCACAATCATTCATGCTACCTGCGATAAATACCTATATTTATCCAGCCTGAAATGCTGTGTTGAGAATATTCTTGGCGCGGAATATCTTGTCAGAGCCATCTGTGTCTAGGTTCATTAGCTGCTTTCTATTGATGGTCACGTCGACCATGTCTGGAATGGAGGGGCTGTCGTCGGTAATTGTGTCCAGTGCCGCGGTGGCACCTACACGCCGTGATTTTGCAACGTTGATTCAGTGCAAGGGACCGACGGCCAGGGGAATGGACACAGAATAAAAGATCTAAGAGACATCAGTCAATCTGGGTTTTTTCTTGTTTTTGATGAAGCCATCGACGTCTATTTCGTGATTCAGTCATTAATGTATATCTCAGACCATTGAAGAGCGTGCACTGGACATAGACGCTCCCAGGGGTCGTTCGCTTTCTGACAATATGGCGGAAGCTTCACCAACCCCTGGAAGCAGCTTTGGTTTTCAGACCAGAATCTTTGGTCTAAGTATAGGTGGCAGCACGAGTCAAAATAATTAATCTGTTTACTAGTCTAAGTTAATTCCCTGTAACTCCCGTCCGTCATCTGTATTATGGTGAATTTGCATTGTTCCTTTCATACCTTATGCAAGGTTTCAGAGTGAATAAATAAATTTGTAATTTGTAATTTGTAATTTTGTAATCTGAAATACTTACTCGTGTTTTTAAAAAATTCTTTTTACAAAAAATCACCAAGCCTTTTGATTTGATCCAAAATATTTTGAAAATTTGTTTTGGGTATATTCTTGGGTCCGTCAACCAATCAAATGCGTTAAATCCAAAGCTGATTCCAGGGGTTAGTGAGCGTCCGCCATATTGTCAGAAGCGAACGACCCCTGGGGACGAGGTTGACGCTTGCCAAGGCAGAATGTCAAGAACCAGTTTTCCTTTGGGGAAACATCGTCACGAGGTTCAACGCATTTGTTAGAAGACCCAAGTGTCATTCTCTACGAAAAGTCCCGCAAGGGATCGGTGAAAGGCTTGGAATTGCTCAGCCGTTGGGGCGAAAGCTGCTTGAGTGGGCAGGAGACATGCTTCGTGTGAAACATAGCGATAATTAGGGGTCGACGTTTGCCAATGTCACACCCGATGATATGCGATAAAATGACCGTTAGGAAAGTAATTTGGATAGATTTTTTACACCACTTAGATACTGGGTGTTAGGTCATGCCCACGAAATAACAGGCCATCAGAGGATCAACTAGACCAAAGGGAAATTGCTGCATGTATTAGTAATTGTGTCCCTTGGCGGCACCGAACAAAAAGTGTTCTCAGTGGCATCACAAGAGTCTGCAATCGTGAAGTCATTATTGTGACCCTTTTTTTACCTAAGCGCAGAAACCCAGAGCAAGAACTGGAAAACTTCGTACTTTACAGGTAATTCGACACGGGGCTGAGCATGCGGCGCAATGAACCTGATAGCCTAGTGGTTATCACGTCCGCTTGGCAAGCGGCAGGTCCCGGGTTCGAATCCAGCCCGGGCCATATGGGATTTCATTCCCGGCTCTTCACGTCCGTCGCATGGGACAGTAAGCCGTGGTGCCTTGTACCTTGTGTCTTTGCAAGGGCAAGTAAAATACCCCATCCAAGTGAGGAACATGAGTAGCTTGTGATGGCCTCCTCCGTACTTACCAGGGCCAATAATGCTATATAGCGTCGGCCCTGACGGAAAAAATGAAATACAAATACAAAAAATGAAATACAAACGTTTTGCCAAACGGCACCCGATGCCATAGGCATAAGCATCTTGTTCGTGTACATTTCATTAATAGAGAGATTGCGCAGCGGCACGACTCCGACTCCGACTTCAAATACGAGAAAACCATTCTGCCACAAAGTTACGGCATTTTACGATTTGCACAACGTCTACATGTATCAAATCGTTTTTATCAAGGATGTCTACAGCGGACTGTACTGAATTCATTCTGGTGGTTGAAGCCGGAGTCGGAGTCGGAAAGCTGCGCAACCTCTCTAATAAACCCCAGGTCACAAGATTGCTATATACATGTAGGTAGGCCTACTGTTTGTTTTTTTCCGATATTCCGAATCGAAGATCACATGGAGGTTTTGCTAAAGTAGAACTAGAAAGTAGAAACGGTCGATTAATCAAAATTATTGCCTGTTTTTTCTTCGATACGACAACAGATGAGCGGTATTGGTCTTTATTGCCTCAATTACGTTCTCAAAAAGGAAACCGTCACAAAGCATTACGTTCGGAACTTCTTTTTTGCGCAAATGATCAAAAATTACCTCGTTAACTGATGAATAGGAGCATGACGGATGGATTTTGGGAAGAGTTTGAAGGTTTTCCTTGACGGAACATGATTATCGCATGATAAACGAACACAATTTTATCAAGGGATCCGTGATGATGCGTCGTCTGATGGATACAAAATTAGCACGATTCTATTTAACGTTTGGAAGCATTGCCAATTAGGGTCTCCTTCGCGACGGGCTGTCACAGCACGCTAATATCAGTCAACAACCTGAAAATGTACACCGCTCGACCATCTGAAGCCAAGGGACTTCTTACAAGTTCAGTTAAAAGCTGATTACTGGCGATGTTTGAGATGAAAAGTACAACGGTGTAGATTTCAAAGGTGAACGACCGCTGCAGGTCTGCAATTGACGTATTCGTTAGATGGCGGTTTCTAACGGTAATTTTTCGTTTCTCACTTTCCACGTCGTGCATCTTTGTGCATCGCATCAAGAATTCGTTTACAAGGGCTCCCGCAAAAAGTACTTGATGCCGTCATTTTCCAATGACATGTGCTGGAATGGTGGTGTACATACAGCCGTTTCCAGTACAGATTTCGTATGCACTAAGACGTTGTTGAACGTTCGTCTCTAAGTTACAAATTCAGTTCATCTTGTGAGACAGATACTGTAAAAGTGTACATGTCCATAAACATTTTTATTGCACCGTCACATACATGAACATACATGTAACAATCTTAGATCAAAACAATGACAACGATGTTCAAATTAACACTGATGTAATGAGATGTAACATCTACCAATGTTCCCCGTTTTTCAGTGTTCCCTTCTTTGTATTGGGAACGTCGTGACAATGGACAGGTAGAGAGACCATGACTGTCATCAATAGACAATGACAGGGGACATTTTATACACAGAAACGCTGACAGATGTTACGCCGGTTAATGTTGTTAACAGTGCTTTCTCGTCTCTTCCTCAAACGGGTTTTCAATCAATGGGTAAATCTGGTTCTACCCTGACTTATTACATGTAACTACGGTTATACCTGTTGAAAATACCCGTGTTTTTCCAGACCCGTGTCAAACCCGTATGTACGAAAAGCCCGGCGAGAGGTCACACTACTACATTGTAGTTAAGTAGCCCGGCGACAGGTGCGCTGCATGCACTGACTCTTCGGTCATTTCTGTATTGGCACACATTGTTGGAGGCGCGAAAACGACGTCACTTTGTAGCCGTGCTAAGAGCAAACGAAAATTTCGAGAAGCACGGCGAGCTTGCCGTGTTTCAAAAACCCGTGTTTTTCAGACACGGGTTTCTTGAAGCCCGGCAATAGGAGCAGTCAGCCGCGCATATTGCTAACAGATGGCAGCACAGTCTTAGCGGACCAAATGTACAGGAAATCTATTATGATCGCTGCTCGATCGATAATGACTGGGTCCGCTAGATGCATTGAATTGGGCCCTAGTGACACCTAGTGGTCAACTCGCTGACAGCTCCTATTCATGGTGTGGCTGCAAAAAACCCGGGGATTTTATCTAGTGTAACCGCGGCCATTATTTCTTTGCCAACAGGGTCACAAAGTTCAAAACATAAGCATTGAGCAATAACAAACACACTACATGTATTCTGTTACGGTCGGGTGAGATCGAAATGTGCTATGTCTTCTCGTATTCATCAAATAACGATCTATGATTGAATTTTATCATCAACACTTGAAAGCCACTTTACATGAGTGCCAATATACGGCGTCGATACAAAAAGTAATGACCTCCGAGTACCTCGGCGCGCTCTATGGTAAGAAAGACTTCCCTGGAACGTTGCTCAAAGAAGCGATTCCGCTGCGTTGCTGATTGGAATAACAATTAGGTACAGCGCATTGTCGTTCCGCTGCTCATTCCCTGTTTGGTTCGATTAGACTACGGTAAGCTATTTTTCCTCCGGGCGTGGTTGTCCTTACCAATAACGCTGGAAGGCCGGGGATTGTCTCTATGAAGACAGAATGACAACATGCCGGGGATTGCTTTGATTGAACAGTTAATCTGACTTCGGATCGAGATAAGCTTGATGGTCGATGGTCAGCCGAGTGCGTGAGGCATGACTTTGCTTTATTACCGTCATATGTCAGAATAGGAGGGTGACGTGGCGCCGGTTATCAGCAACGTAGATAGCCTGAACAAATTTCTGATTTGTTGCAGGTAGACAGGCTGGAATCAGGCAGAAGTATCGTGAAGATGGGGTCGACTGATTCCTCCGTATGCCAATAAATAAAAGTTTGCAGAATTTCAAACGCAAGCCGGGCTGAGAAAATGAAATTTATTGTACATTACTCGCATTTAATAATATATTCTGGTGTATTCGTCTCCTGGGTATTATTCCGCACGTTTTCCTGCGCAATATTTTTCGTTTTAACCAGAAATGGCATTGCCACGTGTCAATGTTCCAAAGTTTATAGCCACAAGAAGCAGACAACCATGTATAGACGTCATATCACGCATATACAACGCATCAATCACTTAGGACAATAACACCATCACGCTACATTGCTCTCTTGACGGTTGTATATTCATTTCAGGTAGACTGTCGTCGGTCTGGATCAAGTATTAAGCTGTGGGCTAGCTCGTTATAAGCAATGCGAATGGCAATGCAAAATGTTATGCCGTCAAGGAAGGTCAAAAAGAAGTAGGTCATTCGACTACTAGTGCATACATGTACAGCACATGTAGAAAAAAGGTCATTTTAGAAATACATGTAGCGCTATTTTTGGATGCTGACCTTCTTCTTACATTGACCCAATAAATTTGTTTGCATGAATGCCCAATATCAGGATGGATATAGGAAATCTGTGCATGTAAAAGTTGCAATGTCAAGAAACGAATATATCAAAACAATAAAAAAAAAGAAAATCCCCAGAAAATTCAGACCAATTATCTATTACAATATTGTGATATACATGTACATGTATCAGTTTCCTTTATTTTGATGTATTCAGTATTAAAAAGAATCGTAATGTGCATACTAAATAAAGTTACAATGAAAAGGGAAAAAGAAACGCATGCACTGGGGTATTTTTGGTCCAAACCGACATGAGAACATCACTGGAGTAAAGGGGGTTTACACGATTCAACATTAAAAGGTGTTGAAAGTTGAAAGGCGTTGAACGTTGTTGAAAGCTGTTGCCCCGTCTAAACACCCTTTGAACACCTTTCAACAGCTTTCAACAAGTTGCCAGAAATAGGAACATGAAGCTATTTTGGCAACTTACTGAAAGCTGTTGAAAGACCATGTGGAAGGTGTTGAAGGGTGTCTAGACGGAGCAAATGATTTCAACAACGTTCAACACCTTTCATCTTTCAACAGATTTCAACAAGTTGAAACATGTAAACCCCCCTTTAGTAGTTGGTGGTGCACCTTCCCGCACCGTGCTGACGTTTCTACCATGACGTTGATGACACCCTTGCAGACAGAATCAAGATTCATCACGAACAATGGAACGCCTATTCCAGAATGGCCAATAGTTTACACAGCTTTGATGTTAGTGGCCAGGATTGGCCGTATCGATTCTCGAATCAGACCTCGTTCACCCCGCTATTGTACATTGCTACAGGCGCGTGAGTAGATTATCAAATTTGGTCGGCTGTGACTAATAGGATAAAATTGACACTCGACCATCATGCACAATTCCCCGCGTCGTGTTAGTGCACTTTCTCCAATATCAAACGACAGTACTGGGAATGCTTCCGAGAGAATCGCCGTGGTACAGGTGGCAGCACTGTCGGAGCAAATTTTGGTAACTTCAAATATCTCGGCAAACACCCAACAGATTTTGACAACACAAAGATATACATGTGCATTCTATAAAAATTAATAAAAAAATCACAAAAAAACTACATGTATTATGCATGAATAGAAATTTTGATTAAGAACTGCAATCTACATGTAATCTTGATATTTCAAAACTTCCAAACTTTTGATGCAGAAACAAAATTTCCTTTCATACGGAACATTTAATATTGTCAAAACTGGCCCGGTAGTATTGTATTTGAAGTATCAGATATTTTTGTAGATAAAGTTTAGTCATGCCTGTACATTACGTCCGTACATCAATTGGTTCTCGATTTCACCGGTAGAATAAATGTAGGCCCTACTGAGATCGGTCGGCGTCTGTTGTCCATAATCACGTGAGCCAACGGTGCGTTGATTTGTCGTTTCCATAAAAATCAATGATTTTTCGACCAATGAGAATTCGTTTTTCATCGGCTGATTTCGGAGACCACGTGATTGTGCACGACAGGCGCAACAGAGTCCTCGAAGAGATCTGGAAGCCTACACGGTCAAATTTTTTAAAAGCATACATGTATTTTCTTATAAGATAAAAAACTCAAGCGTACAATTACGCGTGGGCTGTGTATTTCCCAATGAGGATTCATTCAGTCATTTTTCCTGCTCGACCTGCCATTTTACGCCGAGTGGTAAGTGAAGGCTCTTACATTTCAAACAACCTCGTGATATTTAGAAAATTAGAGGTGTCTCCTGCGTGATACAGAGATAAGGATGACGAAGAAGAGCAATTCAGAGTCCTCCTGTGTTTCCCGTGTCTGTAAGAATACGTTCTTCTACATCAAGTGAGAGGAAGAACTCTTTCTTCCGCTAGTTAAAGCGGATTGTTCGCGTCTGTCCAAAGTGAACCAAAAATAATATAAAACAACCCGTTTTATTTGTAACAACAGCTGGTAAATGCATTGCGGCGGCCGCCCCGGAAACTGTTCTGTGGAATATTTGACTCGGCGCGATTAGTCTGCTTTAAATGCGATCGCCCGATCATCAGATGTACATGTATGCATTGCATCAACAGCAGAAATCAGGTGTTTTGGTAGCGAGGTACATTTATAGAACCAAAGAAACGAGCAAATCCAAAATGTGATATTCATATCTATATATTACACTATATACACGGTACAAACGTTTTCGGCAGCATCCTGCTAGCCCTCATCAGGTAAAATGAGAAATGTTACAAATTGAAGAAAGACTGGAGCATTAACATAACA
>NMRB01002622.1:8016-25778 GCA_002633025.1 Notospermus geniculatus | reverse complement strand
CGTCATTCAGGCTACACAAAAATTAAAAATTATGCGCCAAGAGACCGTTATGCGGTAGTTACAAGTACTAATAACAGGTACATATGAAAGAAAAACTCTCCCAAAATTCAGGGCCTACGGCGGGATTCGAACCTACGACCTATGAAATATATAAACTACTAGACATAACCCCTAAACCCTCGTGGCTACTGAGGCAACGATGGTGACAGCATGCTTAGAGTTCAAGAAATTGAGCGATAAATGTGAGGGAAGCCCATGCGCAATAATGTCCTGCCACCTGCAACTTATCGCAATAACTAGACACCTTGTCAACTGGATAAACTGAACTCATCACAGAGATGTGCGACTCGCCAGGACAAGTAAATCGTGTCATGAATGACGTAATTCGTCAGGCTGATTGAAGCATCTCATCAATATTCGCAGACAAGTTGCGGTGACAAGAATTTTTTAAGAGTGTGTGTCAACTGTGCTCTCTCTTTCTTTGGACCAAGATATACATGTACAGATACAAAAAAACTATTATAAATAGAAATTTTGATTTTTAAGGGTTTTTGTGATGAACTGTAATATACATGCAATTTTGATATTTCTAAACTTCCAAAATTTTGAGGCAGAAACATGTCTAACAAAATTTCCTTTCATATGGAACATTTAATATTGTCCAAACTGGCCCGGTAGTATTGTATTTGAAGTATATCAGATATATCAGTTGTAGACAAAGTTTAGCCATGCCTGTACATGTGTACGTCCGTACATCGATTGGTTCCGGATTTCACCGGTAGAATAAATGTACTGAGATCGGCGGCGCCTGTTGTCCATAATCACGTGAGGCAACGATGAGTTGATTTGTCGCTTCCATAAAAATCAACGGTTTTTCGACCAATGAGAATTCGTTTTTCATCGGCTGATTTCGGAGACCACGTGATCGTGCACGACAGGCGCCACAGATCCCTCGAAGAGATCTGGAAGCCTACACGGACAAATTTTTAAACACATTTTCTTACAAGAAAAAAAGAACTCAGTAAAAGCGTACAATTACGCGTGGGTGTGTATTTCCCAATGAGGATTCATTCAGTCATTTTTCCTGCTCGACCTGCCATTTTACGCCGAGTGGTAAGTGAAGGCTCTTACATTTCAAACAACCTCGTGATATTTAGAAAATTAGAGGTGTCTCCTGCGTGTTACAGAGATAAGGATGACGAAGAAGAGCAATTCAGAGTCCTCCTGTTTTTTCACCTGTCTGTAAGAATACGTTCTTCTACATCAAGCGAGAGGAAGAACTCTTTCTTCCGCTACTAGTTAAATGCGATCGCCCGATCATCAGATGTATGCGTTGCTCAACAGCAGAAATCAGGTGTGAACGGAAAAAACGTCTCCAGGAAAAACTGTCAAGGGAACAAATGACCCTAGTGTTGCATTCAATCTCTGGGAATTGGGTTCTGTAGCCATGCACCTGTACCCTTCATTGACAAAATAGAAGCGGACATTTTTTACAGCGGGATATTCCTTCCTTTCACACCGGCATTGAGCTCTAAAATGTGGATTAAAGGACCACGGTATTTCCACTTTTTCTCGACAGCCGTCGCCACCGCGCCACTCTCCAACCCAGGCCTAACTACGTTGTCGGCGAATTGACCCGATTTACTACGTACATTTTGTAATGCATTTTTGTAGTTTATCTTACTGCCGCTAGGTGGCTCCCTCTACGTCGGCAGTCAAATAACGCATTTGAGATTCAATACCGCGCTCGTTTAAAAAAATTCAGACACTCTTCGGATCCGTGTGCAATTTCTTTATACTAATGTCTTTTATACAGAAGAAAATCGAATATAAACAGTCAATGCACTATACTATTGGCTGCAATCGATATATCAGATTTTCCCCTTTGATATAGACAGAGTGGCATGGATCGATGACTTGGTGCGAGATCGTCTACTTTTTACCATATGTTGGTTTTCTGCATTGATCGCGCGGTTATCAGCGACATTTTCAATTATGTCGTCGTGTGACTGCAGCGGGGGGTTGAATTATCTTTTTGGGGGCTGATATTACTCTGAATATTCCTTTGCAGGTGGATATACGCGATAGAAACAATACAGCATACATGTATCACTAGACGGAGCGCAGCGTCTAAAGCATGCCGCACACTGGAGATGTTTGCTCAGCAGATATACATGTAGCTCGCGTGTGCGCGTATTTTTGGCGAGTTTTCTGCCACCTTAGCGAAAAATACGCGCACACGGTGTCCTTGGTGTGTTCAGGGCTACGGATACACCGCAGCGCCAAATGAGTAGCGGGCCTTGGTGGGCTTTCACGGCTTCGAATATGCCATAGCACCACATGAGCAGTGGTCTTGGTGTGTTCAGAGCTTCGAATACGCGACAGACAGCACCATATAAGCATGACTTGGTGGGTTTTCAGAGCTACGAATACCAAGCACCACATGAGCAGTGGCCTTGGTGAGCTTTCAGGGCTGCGAATACGCGACAGCACCATGAGCAGTCACCTGAAGGGGCTTCCTGGGCTACGAATTGCCACATCACCAAATGAGCAGTCGCCTTGGTGAGCTTTCAGAGCTTCGAATACGCCGCAGCACCAAATGAGCAGTGGCCTGGAGGGGCTTCCTGCGCTACAAATACGCGTTATCACCGAATGACTACTGCCTTGGTGGTCTTTCACCATTTATGGAATGAAGGAGGAAGCAGAAACCAAGAAAGAAAAATACGCTGTCAAACTAAAGAGAGTCGCCCTCTTCATCACACATAATGACCCGGACCCGGACCTCAGAGGTGACAAACGCAGGATGTTTCCACTCTCAGCTTCCTTTCTGAAAGTAGCTTGCGAGCAAAAAGTATGGTCATGATTATCTTAGTTATGCTTCTCGTCAAGGAATCACAAATAACNGAAGTGATGGGAATGTTAACACGTATGGGTACGTGTATGGCGGTGAAAGAGTTAAGATGGAATGTATACATGCATTCTGTTACTCTTCTTCCAGACCACTCTAAGGGTTTCGGTGGTAAATATGGAGTCCAGAAAGATCGCCAAGACAAGGCAGCGTTAGGATATGAACACCAGGAAAAGCTACAGCAGCATGAGTCACAAATAGGTAGGGAAGGGTTTTACAGCTGACCCTGGTACAAATGTTGTATTCTTTGTTGATAAATCCTGATTAGAGAGGTAAGTCTCCATGAATGGAGCGGCGTGGTGTAGTGGTTAGCGAGACGGACTCCTGATCAGAAGGTCCCGGGTTCGATTCCCAATCTTGACCAAGAAAAAAACGTGCTCGCTTGTGACCTTCATCAAGTCACTTTGCCTCACTTGCTTCACCCCACCCAGGTGTAAAAGGGGTACCTGGCTGGTAGTGATGGTCTCGGTGAATGTTAGTCCAAGAGCGCTGAAATCCGCTGCCGGGACTGTAATACTGCCCAGGGAGAGGAGAATTGAAATTGGAATGAACAGACCTATAGCTGGGGTAATAGTAATGTAAAGCGCATTGAGCAGTCCAACTGGAAATGCGCTATACAGGGTGAGTAAAAAAAATGTTCTTCCAACTTCCTTGGCCTGCCATTCAAAGTTTATGACAGGTACTGAAACATAAATGGTGCCATCCTTTCTTGTTAGTCATTTGACTTGTGCATAATATAGAGTACGGTAGTCAGAAAGCCCTACATTGTGTAACTTGCATTTCTGGTCACCATTGAACAATGGGCTCTGGTGACTGTATGCGTGGTCACACATGGATGATTTTTACCGGTACACACGACATAGTAAACATCCATAGGAAAAGGATGGCACCATTTATGTTTCAGTAACTGTCATACACTTTGTATGGCAGGCCAAGAAAGTTGGAGGGAAATTTTTTTTGACTCACCCTGTATAAGAATGGCATTGTTATGTTATTAATTATTAATGAATAGAGCCAACTGCTCCTCCTTGGTGAGGCACAAGTCGGACAGGTGTCCTCCAGGCAGAGGGGACTTTCCTGAGAGCTGTACAGGAGGCCTCAGCTGTGAGGTCCAATGTTGTTTACAATGATGTTATTCCAGATCATTCCAAGGGCTTTGGCGGAAAGTATGGTGTCCAGACTGACCGAGTCGACAAATCGGCAAAGGGCTGGAGTGAACAGCAAGGTACCGAGCTCCATTCGTCCCAGACCGACAGCAGCAAGGGTTTTGGGGGCAAGTTTGGTGTCCAGAAGGATAGACAGGATAAATCAGCCACAGGTTTTGAGGATCAAGGGCAGGTTGGGACGAATTATCAACCAGCCAAGCCTCAAGGAAGTGAGTATCGGATCAGATAAAAGCCGTGTTCACACTGAAACCGACTTGAAAGCGTTTTACGGAACACGCTTTTGACCAAAAACGATTGCGCCACACTACAATCACAAAGCATTTTCAAATCGCTTTATTGCGCCGGAATGAAGTCGAGTCAGACTGGAACCGTTTTCGTTAAAACGCTTTCAAACCTTTTGAAGAGGCCTCTAGTGTGGCACCCTAAACCGTTTTAACACCTTAAAACGTTTTCAAACCATTTTAAAAGCCCAGTGTGAACGCAGCTAAAGTGAATTTGGCGTCGCTTCACTGGTGAGAATGAAGACTGTTGTTTGTCATGAGATACTGGCATATCTGCTTCATTTTCTGTGGCTTTCCGCACACTGTTGTTGATCAGTAAGTTTCATTCATTTATCAAAATGCTGCCTTCTGAGTAGACAATTTTCATAATACCGGTATAAATAGAAGCTTACCGAGAGGTTGTGTTTGTGACAGGTTCCCAAGGTGCTAAGAACCTGCGTGCGCGGTTTGAGAACATGGCTGCAGCCGGTGAAGAAGAAGCAAAGAAGAAAGCAGAGGAGGAACGGATGAAGAGAGAAGCGAGGGAAAAGAGAGAGAAGGAAGAATGGACGAAACGAGAGGAGGTAAAGGCGCCTCTCCACGTGATAATTTTCTTGCAGAAGTTGGCTCACAATGAGCAATTCACCATTATTAGTTCCTCACGGCTTACGCTGGGACCAATGACATAAACAAATGCTCGCAGTTGAATTGCCCACAGAGGGCCAACTTGCACAAGAAAACTCTTTAACTGCCATGGCCGCCGAACGGCGACAGGCACAATCCCCTTAATTGACAGCATTCAAGCTGCTCAATAGTAGTTCTAGGCGCCGCCGTAAGATGGCGTTGCATATGCGCTATCATTTGAGGCATATTTTGAGGTGCTGGGTACCACTTTGGGGGGAAACTTTTGCTCCTATCTTTAGGGGGTGTCGGGGAGCGACCCCGGGGGCACATTTGGGGGAAATATTTTGATTTTTTTTTTTCAAGTGTGAATAAGATTGCAAATGATTGTTATAATGGTATGAGATGACTTTCACAGTGACAGCATTCAAATATCTTCATTGGCATGGTAGCAAGCCGCACTTTAGTGTGATTTTTTTTAAATAAAAAAAATCCAAGATGGTGGCTCCTGATGACATCATCATATACCGTATTTTCGCGACGATAAGGCGCGCCCTTTTTCCTGAAGAAGGGTCTAAAATTGGGGCTGCGCCTAATGGTGCGGTGCGCCATATCTGCGGCCTGAGTCTGACAATTTCAGAGGTGTCAAGACGCCGCCGACGAACCCAAGCATTCAAGCATGCATGCAACATGTGCACGCCAAGCAAGTCATGCTGGTTGACGGATCCGGATGCAGTGAATCATGAACTGATGGAGTTACAAAGGCCGAATTTGTCACAACAACGTAATTTAAATCATACAACCAGTTGCTCAGTTAGGCCTATTAACCAGATGCAGGTTTAAAAATATGCGCTGTCCTCGTATTGGGGGCCTACTTTATTGAACCTGGCGTAGCTACTTCAGCATGTTCAGTGCAGCTTCCATCCATCATGTTGTTCCAAGAAGTGTCATAAGTCTCGCACAGTAGTGATAGCATACGAATACGGCTGGACTCAAGTCACATCGATCACCAATGAGCAAGACTACCACACCATCTTTCAGCATATATTCATTATCATAATTCATTCAATTTGAATATGTGGTATGCAAATAGCATATGGAAGAAATTCTTAGTAAACAGTAGTAAAAAGTCAACCGAGCAGGGGCACCTCATATAAATAAATAAAGATACATGACATTGTTTACAAATTCAGATATTTCCTGTTTTTTCCACCCAACCTCGGTTGTTTGCATCACATTCTACGTACAATGTGTTGCCTGCCCCCCTAGGTGCACGACTATTACAACAGCCGACAGTTTCAAGCTCACCACCTACCATCAACACAAACCACAAGGTGGTCCCTAGAAACAGTCAATTCCAAGAAGTGACGAACAGCTGACAATTTCAAGCTCACCACCTGTGCCATCAACACTAATCACAAGGTCATGAAACAGTCAACTTCACTGGAACTGTGCCAGGCAGCAATGCAGTTCATGCAGTTTGATGGTGCTGATTCAGGCGAATTCAGTGGCAAATGCCGCGACGTTTTGCTGCCGATCTTTGGTTGGATAGGCTTTGTCATGGGCATAGGCCTACAGTAATGATGAGTTTGATTAGTGAATTAGGCCTAGTTCGTCTATGCCACAAGCAACAGGTAAGGTCAAGTTCAGAACAAACACTAAACAGCTGACACTGATCAGGCTGCTGATGAATGGAATGACATGGACGACGCGTGGATGAATGCCCCGTGAGTGAGTGGATTAAACATGTTAAATTTCATAGCAGACTGCTCAGAAATACAATAAAATTCCACACGTTGCATCAGTAGTACAGTTGACCATGTTGATGGGTTCAAACAAGGCAATCAGACCCTGTAATTATCAGAGCTTGGGTGTTATGAACACCAACGATGGGTGCAGAGACTGACCACCCAATACATTGTGTGTGTACATGTGTGCACTGAAGCATTGCTGTAGTTCACCTGACGACTGCGTCTTATGGTGCGGTGCGTCTTATGTATGGATTTCGTCAATAATTTGGGTGGAATTAGGGGGGTGCGCCTTATAGTCAGGTGCGCCCAATAGTCGCGAAAATACGGTATGCAAATTAGTAAAAAAAGTCATCAGGATAAAGCTTGGGCCATCCCCTACAAGGTATTCCTATCTATTTAAGGCTAACAGTACATGTTTTATAGTAACAGATAATTATATTTCAGAGCTAATTTCTGAAAAAAAATCTGGCAGTTAAAGGGTTAAGGCATCACTGGATTGGTCCAGTCTTTGAAAATTCTTCCTGTTTCTATCGATGAGTTACACGCAGTCGGGAAATTCAACCTTCACTCAGTTTTCAGAATAGCATGATGGAAACATTGGTGCCTTCCACATTCATACCTGAGGACACATTGGCCAACGTGATCCTCTAATGTGGTCGAAGTCAATCAGTCGCCACGTATTTAACCTTGTCATGTTTTCTAGGCACGTCAGTCCAAACTTAAAGAACAAGAAGAAGAAGAAGAGGAAGAAGAAGTACCAGAACAACGAGAACCATCCCCGGAACCAGAACGTCCTCCGGTCCGTCTTCCAGAAGTTGTACCACAGCCGGAGCCACCGAGGCAGCCATCACCAGAACCTGAACCTGAATATGAGGCGGAACCGGCGTACGAACCTGAAGCTGAATATGAAGATGCATCAGCCATACAGAATGATTATGAGCCTGAAGAAACATATGCAGAGGTCGGTGGGACAACTGACGACACGACCACTGAGACCGCGGCAGAAGGGTCACCGACCGCTATTGCTCTGTATGATTACCAAGCTGGTGAGTTGATCCGGTCACCGTGGAAACATACACCTGTTGTTTTCCGTGACTTGATTGCGTTGTTTCCATCCAACCTGGCTCACTCTCACTAGACACGACTGAAATCCCCTGATGATGATCTGTTGAGGTAAAACGTGTGCATGAAGTCTTTGGAGGAGCCCGGTGGTGTTGTGGTTCGGGTCTCCAACTAGCAGTCAGAGGGTCCCGGGTTCGAATCCCACTGGGTGTGAGACTTTGGGCAAGTCTCTTTGCCTCACTGGCCTCTCTCCACCCAGGTGTACAAATGGGTACCGGTCGGAAATGCTCGATTGTAGCACTGAATGAGCAGCTCATCTGAGTTCTACTGAAAGGTTTCAGGACAAGCTGGGGTTAAAGTGTAAAGTCGGATGAGAATCGCTGCCGTAGTTGATATCAGACTATAAACCCAAACTTTAGCTTTTTTTTCTTTTTTGGAACTAACTGTCATGAATGTTTTTTTTCAGCTGATGAGGATGAGTTGACGTTTGATCCTGATGATGTGATTACAAACATTGAAATGGTACGTATCCTGTCAGCTTCCAATTCTCTGGTCTGTCTTCAGCAGTGATTGGACTGTACAACTTTTGTGGTTCCTTGCAGCACATCAGAGAGAGTGTTTATCCCCATTTCGCCTTCGCCCATTTCACCTTCGCCTACTCCTCGTTTTGCCTACTCCCATTTTGCCTATCCCCATTTTGCCTACTCTCCATTTCACCTACTCTCCATTTCGCCTACTCCCCATTTTGCCTAGTAGGCGAAGTAGGGGTATAGGCGAAATGGGGGAAGTAGGCAAAATGGAGAGTAGGCAAAATGAGGGTAGGCGAAATGGGGTAGGCAAAATGGGTAGTAGGCAAAATGGGGATACANGGACATCCAATATGGCCGCCAGGTGGCGTAACCTGAAAATCAAGTAAGTGCTATTACTCAGGAACGGCTTGACGCAGAGTGCTCAAATTTGATATTTACCTCCATCTAGATGACCTTTACATGCACGTCAAATTTCAGCCTCATTTGACTTCAAACATGGCCACCAGGTGGCGTAACCCAAAAATCATCAAAGTGCTGTAACTCAGGAACGCCTTAACCCAAAGTGCTCCAATGTGGTATGTGGCCCCCTGCAGATGACCTTTATGTCGATGTGAAGTTTCGGCCCGATCGGATATCCAATATGGCCGCCAGGTGAATATGGCCGCCAGGTGGCGTAACCCAAAAATCATCAAAGTGCTGTAACTCACGAACAACTTGCCCCAACGCGTTCCAATGTGCTATGTGGCCCCCTGCAGATGACCTTTAAATATGTGCATGTGAAGTTCCAGCCCGATCAGACATCCAATATGGCCGCCAGGTGGCAATACCCAAAAATCATCAAAGTCCTACCTGGGAATGACTTGACCCAGATTGCTCATAACTGATATATGTACCTCCGTCTGTCATTAGACTACTATGTCCAACCCAGTGAGCACATGGTCCATGGACCATTTCATTCTAGATCTTGTGTGTAGCCTATGAATTGCTGGTCTAACATAAACCATGTGGCCTTATTTCTCCGTGGGCTAGAATAATTGATAGAATTTTAGTTCATGATAATTCATACACTCCTCTTGCAGTGTTTTCATTTGCTCACAAAACGCTGCTTCCAATAGCCGGTATTCTGCCGATTTACCGCCAGATGGCACTTTTTCTGTCCAACCAATCAGCGCCCGCCATCAGGCTGCAACTAAGCAAAATCCAAAAACACTTTCTCCGGCACTTCAGCGGGAACAGTAGTGGTACCTACTGTACAGTAGCGGTCCGTTCGGCAGAATACCGGCTATTCGAAGCAGTGTTTTGTGAGCGGAGCATAGCGAACGAAAGCACTGCGAGAGGAGTGTAGATAATTCACAGCATGTACATACACTTCAGTTATCAAGCTTCTTATATAATCAGAGATCTTGTTTTCTTGAAGGCACAACCATAGTAGTGTCTGTTTCCTTAGATAGTCAGATTTGAAAAAGATATGGATCAATTGAATTAAGTTAAACATAATTGACAGAATCAACCGCGGAGTTGACTATTTTTCGGCATCATTAGTAAGGGCAAGCAAAAAAACTTTTGTTTATCGTCCGAGTGGTTCTTGAAAATAGGCAAGGGGCACTTTTTAAAAATGTTTTATTTTACTTTGGTACGAAGAAATTACAAAGTCAGCTCCTCCTGAGCATATTATGTCACCACCCTCACCCTCCAAGACCGGATTTTGTCACAAAAGCGCTGAAAATGCATGAAGAGCACGCTTTGGAAACTGTTGTTTACAGATCTACCGCTTGGCGGCGCTGTGATGTGCGGCGCGGCACGAAATTCAAACTGATAAAAAAATTTTAAAATTTTGCACGGCGCTGAAAATTGGCATGGGCGGGGACGATAAACTAAAGATTTTTTTGCTTGTCCTAACAGTGCATATTCATTGTATGATTGACATGATGTCAATGAATGTATTGTCTTGTACAGTTCAGGCATGAAGCTTCGAGTGGTCCTTTATTGAGTAAATGTAAATGTAAATTTATTTCTTGGACTTATTTCCTAAAACTGCAGTCTCATTTTACAGAAGAGCTGATTATGTAACAAATTAACCTTGTAAATGGAATGATGGAGTTTAACACATGTGTGTTATTCCATGACTTAATAAATAAAATATTTTATAACATTATGTGTTTGTCGTTTACTCGCATGGTGAGGTCAGCACTTTGGAAAGTTGGAAGCCAGGCACATTCCTCGGAATCACGACCCCATCTCCAATGTCTCGTGACCTGGGGACAAGGGTGTGCCCCTTGTGTCCCAAATCATGGTCATGATGGTGGCATGTAACCAAACATGGTTTATGGACACCAGCCTTTGGGTTCTTAAAGCAGTATTGCCTTTTACCGTGTATAAACCATGCTCAAATGCACTTTAACATGCCATTAGAATTATGCAAGCTACAGAATAGCACAAAATTGACACACAAAATGATAATAAGCAAGAAGTCAATCTCCAGAATTCACAAATTTTCGACCCCTTCAAGTGTAAAGTTCCACTTGAAAAAGACCCCGGTTGGGGTCGAAAATTTGCCAAGTGTGAATTCTGGAGATTGACTTCTTGCTTATTACCATTAGAATTATGCCCGCTGTTGACGATCAAATTTTTTCATCCAATTTTTGGGAAATTCAGATTCGGGGCCTATTGGGGCTTCACTGTATAAACCCGCATGTAGGCCTTGATTGACCATATTCACAAAATTGGATGAAAAATTTGATCATGTACAGCGGGTGTCCGGCTTCCTTTACATAGAAGTCCATGGTAGGCTAGGGGCCTACACGAAAACGCCTGTTAACAAAGATTTCATGGTCGTACCGTATATTTGTATGTAAAGGAAGCCTAAAGGGTCCCCTTGCCACACAACGCAGTGAAAAGAATGATGTGGGGAGAGAGATAGTCCTCCAATGCCAATTATTTCAGTTCGTAATTCAGCCGCTAGAGGGCCACTCACCTGTTGTCAATCAACGGACAGGTAAATGGCCCAATTACAGTCAGTAACCCACATGTGTGTACTGTAATGGCGGAATAAGTTAGTCTGTTGTCACTTCGTGCTGGATTTAAAACCTGATTTGTGTCGTCTTTTTGTGGGGAACTTTCTTTAAAAAGTTGTTCAATGGTAAGATAAGAAACTTGTCGACTGATATGTGTCGTGTTTTGGGTTTTTTGTAACGCTTTGGCGGCGTATGCAGCAGTTTTCTGAGGAGAACTGAACTGTCATCATCATTGCCATTGATTGGTGGCTTCGCTTACTGAACGTGCTGAAGCTGAACAATGGGTGAATGAGTCAGTCATGCAGTGGAACTTAGGCCTAACTGTTGAAATAGGCCTAGGCCTGGGGTTATTCTACTTGGCTGTGCTTGTTGTACTGTGTCCATATGTGTATAGCCTACGGTTATTGAATTGCCTGATCTGCCCCTCTCGACTTAGGCCTAGCTAGGCATCATGCTAATGCAATGACGAATTTGAGCTAAAAGCAGGCCTAGCTCATCTGAAAGCTATGAAACACATGTACGTAGGGCCATTACAATACGGTACCTAGGCCTAAAGCCTACAGGATTCTGTACTGAACTGGTACCGGTACTGTCATAATCAATCCACGGTGATCCCATAGGCCGGGCCCTAGTTTAAGTTATACATGTAGCCCAGGCCTAGGCCTAGGTGGACTCTGTCAAGTATGTTACAAAATGGGTTGGCAACTTACGCTGAAAGCGTTAGCCTAAAATGATATTAAAAAAGTTAAAAAGAGTCAAAATAATGCATAATCTTATCTTATCACATTCAATAATATTTTCGGTTCTAATCTGACCTGTTTTATTGTTCCAGGCCAGCGACCCAATTGGATACTAAAATCACAAATTGGATTGTACTAAGCACAAACGTCAACATGGAGCATTTGAGGAATTATTACATTCGACGCCCCCTGTCCTCTTGATGTGACACTATGAAGGTGAACTATTCGAAATGAGCATCGGGAATGAAGACGGAGCTGAAGCATCTGCTCCGCTGACAGGTGACCAGTCTCGGCAACAAGAACCAGGCTGGGATTCTATTGTAACCATGGAGATGAGGGATTACCAAAAAGGGAGGACCAACTCTAGCGCGACGGTCCAAACCGTCGAACCCGATTTTGGTTCCAGTCAGAACTCCCAATCTTGGGCTGAATATCGCCCATCCATTCAACCTTTGGATAAAAACTTTGATGCTCATTATAATTTATCTAGTCGCAGTAACCGAACGCCCACCAAGACATCGCTTCAGGCCAAAGTTTACAACTTCCTGGAGAGACCGACGGGATGGAAATGCTTCATATATCATTTCACCGTGTAAGTTTAATTTCTAATTCGTATTCACTTATTTCCATTTCTAATTCGTATTCACTTATTTCCATATCAATCAAAAGCACAGAAAGTCCAAGCATTGACTTGAACCACAGGATTTTCTGACTTCACATGTGACCCGTCGCCACAAAGTGAGTCTTTTAGTCGCTTTGAGGTTGGTAGGACGAAACCAAATATTTGTCAATTTCAGAAGACCTTGGCCTGTTGTCTGACTTTTGTGAAACCTGAGTGATTCTATGTCTTCCTTTTTTCTCCTGATGGTTATTTTGGTTCATATTCTCATTTCGTGGTGATGGGTCACATTTGATGTAGATCCTGATTAAAACGAGCTTGCCAAGCATCTTCATGAAATATCACCTGGTCACGATTAGTGAGCAACAATTGACATGCTACCCTCCCTCCCAAAAGGACCTTCTTTGGTCGCTTCATTGAATGATACAGGAATGCCACAGGGGGACCCCTTCATCCCATATTATTAACACAGGAGTGCCACAGGGGGACCCCTTCGTCCCATTGCTGATGCAGTTCTTCAAGGAAACTGCTGATGCAGTTCTTCAAGGAAACTGCTGGCAATAGTGCAGGTTGAATGAAGGTTGAATGAAAGTCAAAGTGACCTTACAATACATTCGATCATGCATATCCCACTGATGATGATGCATGTACTGTAAGTGAAAGTAGGCTAATACTGGGTCCTCTTCCGATCACCGGTCACCGGTTGTTCGTATGCGTTAGTGCTTCAGGTGAGGCTCCGATTAGGGTTGAGTGGAAATGGTCAGCAAGCATGGCGTGTCTGATTCACGTTTTGGCATGTTTTGCGGTATACCGTTCGTGCATAATAAACAAGAGGTCAGTCTTGGTTAATCACTCACATGAATACCTCCCTTCAACCGCAGTAAACCGCAGCGAATGAGGCATTAGAAAAGCACCCCAGCGGGCCCCAAAATGTATTGCTGTCGAAAATTGCCGATTGACCGAATCGGAAGAAGACCCAGTATTTTGAGTGTAAGGTGGCTTCTTTACCAGTAATATGGTGACATAAGGAGTTGTCGTTCAAACTTGACCAGTAATCTGTGACTAAGTATACCCGGTAATCGAATGAGAAAGAGAGACAATGGGTCGAATATGAATAAAGACTAGCAAATGCTTTTACTTTACATTTGTACAGCATTGCCTAGTGGATTTGTATTGCAAAATTCAAGTAAAAGCATTTACTAGTCTTTATATTCATATGACCCATTGGCTCCACAGAAATTGGAAGTGTCTGCCATTGTGAAAATGATTTCTTTATTCAACCACAAAATATAGGACAGTCATTTACAAACAATGATCCATGCATTAAATAGTGTGTACATTGTTCTTATTCAATGTATGGTTCTACAGAGGCGCTCAGCAAGGCCCCTGAAGTCTTTTGGTTGGTTGAATAGGCTACCATCTGAAAACATAGTACAGTCCTCGATTCTATAACGAAGTAAAAGGAATTCCAAGATGCACTGGCTTCTATGCATCGGGCATTTGTGGCAAACAAGCATTACGGTATGAACTGTGAATGTGTAAACTAGATAAATTTGCACAAGGCCTATGATATCAATCATGTTTTGAACTGGCATATTGACTAGATTGGTGTTGGGGACTTAATAATGCATCGTGTGTGTAACCTAAAAATGTACTATTGGCCTCAGGCACGGGCAGAAATATACTGGTCAATGTAACTCTCAATAACGAATTATTGATATTATGTTATATCTGTCTACTTTTGTAGCGTAGTATTGGTCCTTATTTATAGCTCGTTGACATTCTCCATTGTTGATGATGTGGTTATGAAAGCTGCCAGGCAAATGGCAGAGAGATGTTTGAAAGTAATCATGCTGACCTCAGATTTTATATTGAAAAAATTGTCATGACCAGCCCTGCACATGCAAAATAAGTGATAGGCCTAAAGCAGGGTTCATTGGCACACGGATCCGACACAAATCCGATACGTGTCCGACACGGTCAGAAAAAAATATCCGTACGGAAAACGGATGTCCGTGGACAGTTTCCACATCGTGCATTCACTGGCGTGTGGTCTTTCTCTTCGGGACCAGTACAGCCGCGTCTCGAAGCCATCGTTCAGCAGGAGGATGCTGTTATCGCACTCTGTGCATACAGCATTTTAAAACAAAACAGAAAAAACGAAGACGGCGAAGCCCTAGAAGATAGATGGTGCATCCGTTAAATCAGCTTCGCACTACATACATGTACGGCTCGTACCATCATCTAGTCCAGGAGCTGCAATCTTTTGGATTCAAGTTCAAAGATATTTCCGAACCACCAAGAACATAGCTCTTGCCGCACCAATTCTATCAATTTTTCGCTTTGTTCAGTGGAAATCGGAGGCATCTTGCGCGAACCAAACACAACACCGTACACTACGGAAAAAAACGGACGAATCGCTACCTGTGGACTGATTAATACAGAAAAAGGACCGCAGTGGAACGAAGTCTTCCGCATAAGAATCGGACGCCAATGAACACGCTAATGTTATAACCATTTGACCGATTTTTTTGCGGATCTGATACGTGTCGGATACGGACCGGATCCGTGTGCCAATGAAACCTGCTTAACAGTACTCCCAATGTTAGGCTTCCACATCCTTCTCCCAGTAGACCATCCATCCCCAGTCATGCCTATCCTCCCATAGCATGGCTTTGGTCTCGCTCCTCTTCGTACACTTCAGCACAATATGTGAGTGAATGAAGAGGGGCGAGGTAAAAACCCCACTGTGGGAGGATGATGATGCCACTACGCAGTAACAAAGTTGATTTCATGGGAGGATGTCACATGTACTCTACCTAGACGTGACTTCGTGTTCAAACACTACCATCAGATACTACTCAAAATATCTCGGCCATGTCTCCATCAGATGATCGTGTTCCACCAGTCTTGGATACAGACATCAACTGAGACGTGACATTTGAACCATGAGTTGGACACGGCTCTGATAAGATATGTAATCTCGGATTATCATGAAAGCATCAGACCACAATCGGATGAAAATAGTTCATCTTTGATGGTGTTTTATCAAGGACGGGATTCCGTTGGAGATGAGAAGACGTCTCTCGTCATCTCTCTCTTTACGTGAGATTATGCCATGCCAGGAGCTTATCAGGCTTCTTTCTCTTCTCTTCTCTCGGACAAAGCGTCTCAAGCCGCAATCCTCCTCGTTAGGAGATTTTTCTATGTGTTGAGGAATGACGCTTCAAGAAAAACCACTGTTTTTCTTGATTTCATGATCTTGAACAGCATCTTCTTGGGGATATAAAAAATGTACTCTGGCGCCTGGTGGGGGTCAGAAAAATTGGGAAACTATACAGTGGAACCTTTCTCTAGGACACTTTTTGGAACTGAATTTTGGTTTCCTTAAAGCAGATTGTTCACATCTGTCCAAAGTGAACCAAAAATAATAAAACAACCTGTTTTATTCGTAGCAACAACCGGTATGCATTGCGGTGGCCACTCCGGAAACTGTTCTGCGGAATCTTTGACTCGGCGCGAATAGTCCGCTTTAAAGCGGATTGTTCGCGTCTGTCCAAAGTGAACCAAAAATAATAAAACAACACGTTTTATTCGTAAACAACTGGTAAATGCATTGCGGCGGCCGCTCCGGAAGCAGTTCTGTGGAATCTTTGACTCGGCGCGAATAGTCAGCTTTAAGCCTTGTTCACACTGCAGGCGCAGCGCGGTGTGATCTGAACAAAGGATTACAGCCTTCTTACCGCATCGCGTTGCACCGCAAGTGTCATGAGTGTGAACAGCTATAGGATTAACAGTGGAAACAAACAGGCACAACAAATTTCGCATCGCACCACACCTGTAGTGTGAACAAGGCTTTTACACAGAGGCTCACAGAATCCCCACCCCAGGGTCATTGTTAGGGTTTGGATTAGGGTTAGGCTTATGGATAGGGTTACATGTACTGTGTAGGGTGGGGGATAATGCAAAAATGTCAGCGACAGTTGCTGAGCCAGACGACGTTAGTAAACAATAACGTGCCCTGAGCCATCCATCTCGTCCATGTGGCTGGTCATCTCACGAATATCACCTGATCTGCGGCAGCGTTCATCGATCAGTCTGTATGATTTGATTTGACAGGGTGATTCCACATCGATTGGTATCGATGACGGCATTCCTTACACCGCCGCGGCTACTGTCTAAATGTGACCGTGGTCAGTGGCATTGTCCACAAGTGGAGAGGGATCAAACTCTAGGTGTGACAGTGGGGGGAGGGTGTGTGAATGGGGTCACTCAGGTCATATCATGTTGCACTTGCTCTGAGATATGCAATCCGAGCAAGTTTGCCTTCTTCCCTTGTTTTGAGCTTGTAAGGGTGCCCACAGGTCGACATTGCGTCTTGAAGCAACTCGACAGATCCATCGCAGATCAAAAAACCACCACGTGCAGGCCAACATTTCAGCGATTGAAAGGAACTCGGAGCAATTGGCAGTTATACCTCGAACAGCACGCTTGTGATGCATCTGGCAGTTGCTCGGAGACGCAAGCGCGCTCAGATCCACAAAATCAGCAATAGACTCTATCACTCCAAAAGAGCGCAGCACCTGACGGGACAGCGTCATGACGTCCCGCACGTCATTTCTGAACGCATGACGTGACTTGAAAAAAATCCGGTTGTTTCAGCGATCATGACGTCGTGAAACAATCTGATTTTTTTTCGTCTCGCCTCAACACATCATGAATGACGTGCGGGACGTCTTGGACGCTGTCCCGTCAGGTGCTGCACTCTTTTAGAGGAATATCCTGTATTGATCAGTCACTCCAACATGTCCAAGTTGCTTCCATCATGTCCAAGTTGCTTCCATCGCCGGAAAGCTAAGTTGCCGCGAGTTGCTTCAGGACGCAATGTCGGCACCTGGGTTAACATCCACTCTCCTCTGGTTCATAAGTTCATTTGAGGTGAGGTTACCTTGGAATCTGGAAGTTCTGTCGGTTTACTCAGATCCCAGTGAGTGGTACTTAAAGCGAATGGCTCGCGGGGTTTGTTTACATTTTTGGTGGTACCTTCCATAGAGGGTGAATCTAGCCTCCAGGCAAAGCCGTGCCCCAGCC
>NMRB01002621.1:83028-97175 GCA_002633025.1 Notospermus geniculatus | reverse complement strand
ATTTTCATTGGAGTTGTAGTGAAAATAAGTTTTTATATGTGTTTGACTCTGGATAGGATATGTGGATATGTATTTTGAAACCATCTATAGAGTTGTATGCACCAACGAAGATTATCATGAACTCAGGTTGAGCCACAACTTTTCCATTGTCACGGTGGCTCAACCTGAGTTCAAGACAATTACGTTGGTCAGTTGGTGCATACGGCCTTAAAAGTGTTGTGAACCATGGAGTTGTGGGCCACCGTGCAGTGGGCGGCCTGTTTGCACTTGCAGTGGCTTGTGCTGATGAACAAAGGGTGGTGTATCAGTAGGAGCTGTCACTCAGTTGACCAATAGGAGTCACTAGGGTCCAATTCAATGCCTGGCGGACCCATTCATGGTTGACTGAGCACCAGTCAGGAGAATTTTCTATTGTATTGGTCCGCTAGAACTTCGCTGCCGTCTTTTGGCGATAAGCGCTGCTGACTGCTGTTGGTGGTGGTCAACGAGCGTATAGTGTCAACGACTCCCTTGTTCACCCTACCTTTTGGCTGTGGGTTCAGAAACTATCATAGCCATGTGCTCTAGCTTTCGTAGTCGCAAAAATCCACGATATTCAAAAATCCAGATGGTGAACTGTAGCATGATGCGTGTATTTTTGCCGGTCCTGGGCAAATTCTTCCAGAACATTCTTGTCAAGTGAGGAGCATGTACTGAGCCCGGGTAAAAGTGAGGAGCATGTACTGAGCCCGGGTAAAAGTGCCCATTTGTAACCATTTCAGCTTGTAAAAGTGCTTAGCTGTATAGGTAATGTCGTTAGCGACTTTGCATTTTCCTGGCGAACTTTAAAGTTCCACAAGTCTAAATAGTCGGCGCATGCAGTTCATGTAAATAAGTCTGTTACTCAGGGCAAGTCTGAGACGATGATCTTCAAGACTTAACAACCTTTAAAAGATAAGTTTTACATCCTTTGTGGTCATTGTATAATAGATACGTTCAATATTTCTCTTGAAGTAAGTCGGTGAAGTCAGTAGATTTTGCATTCGAATTCCCTATCGGCAGAAACGCTCATTGGAGTAGTCAGTCATATTGGCATTACATCTAACGTGTTGTTCACATCCTTTACTTTGTATGGAGTTGTGATTTTCAAGCTGCTTTTTCAAGTGACTTGAAAAAAGATATGATTTGCTGGGTTCACCAAGTGAGAGTTGAAAAAGCAACTTAAACCTGCAGCACACGAGGCAATATCGCAAGTGGTCTACTCGCCAGCCACCACAGACTAGGTGATATCGGCTTTGGTATTGTTTGACATTGACCTCGCATCGCTGGCGAGAAGATTCCATGCATCACTGTCCAGCGCATACCTGGCGTCGACAGCTGATTTTGCTCCCTGGCAGTATCGCCTGGTGTGCTGCTGACTGAATGATATTACCCTGGCAGTGCAGTGGTAAAGTTCTCTAGAGGGTCTTTGTCAAGTGGGCGAGCTATCTTCATGTTGAAGTGGTCAAGGAAAGATGTATTTGGGGGAATAGAAATTGGTGTAAACACTGCGATTTTGTAGATAGAAACTGCGTTGTACACTCGGTGCTGACACCAATTTTGTAATCACCCTCTGTGTACAGTTGTAAGTATACAGACTTTGTAACCTTGCGGTTTTGGGACAACACGTGTTTTGTTTATTTTTACATGAACAGGCCAGTATTTGTGTTATTGTTTGGGTGTGTTGGTACATGATTGATGTACAGTTTATTCGATTTCAAAACGGTGTGCAACCCTGGGCGTGAGAACTGATTATGAAATATTTCATTTTGAATGGCATGAAGCTTATGATATGATGTTTTGGACAGAAGTGTGTGGGCATATTTTCAGAACGAAAGAAAAAGTGTACAGAGGGATTCACGTGACGGCACATTTCCATGACGACACGATGCTGCCATATTGGCCGTCAAAATGACAAGCGACGTCACGGCATGAACACGGTGTCAGCACACAGATTGTGACGTCAGAATGTCATGACGTGACAGTTTTGACGTCGTCGCTGGCCATTTGACGGCCAACATGGCCGATTCTTTGCAGTCATGTGACCGTTGTGACGTCAGTGAAGAACCTCTATAGGGTTTTGAATGTCAGATTTTGGGAGCTGTGGCCTTCGGCTGTACTCGTGGACTTCCAAGATTTATGGGATGTATACATACGTGTAAGGGTACTTATTTTTCCCAGAAATTCCCATGCTTGCTGAATTGGCAAACGATTATCATCTGGCAAAACACTTGTTCTATTTCTGAGTTTAAAATCAAGATGGGTTCCCCTTGTACCAGTATATTGCTAAGTCAAAGTCTTATATAAGTTATGTGCAAAAGATATTATGCGAACATTAGACGCTCGTATGTCAGAGTTTTCTTGTGCAATTTGGCTCTCAATGGGCAAATCACTGTTATTGGTTTCATTACGACGTGTGCCGAGACCAATGACAAACTAGGACAGCCCATTTTCTACAACTAAGTTGCCCATAGAGAGCCAATTTTGGCAAGAAAACTCTGACGTGGAGTGGAGGCGGGCGGTCATCCTGTGTGAACATAAACAAACAACGCATTGACGACTTCATTTAGGCCATACCAATTTGAAGGTTTGTTTAACAGGTGGTTAAAGTGCTGCGATGGAAATAAGTACGTACACCCTCGACGGGATATTCCAATTTAAAAATTTATCGTTTGATATTTGTGTGATATTTATTCAGGTGTTTATAATCCTTCGTTCCTTTCGATTTTCACGAGGGGGGGGGGTGTTCAGAAAATTTCTTTATTGCCAGAATTATGTGCTTGTAAAGCGTGGGCAAGAGGAAGGGGTCAGAGATTTCGGGGGTTGTGCAAACCTGTTGAACTTAAGGTTCAGTTTGTATGGTCTAATAACTTTGGCCGCATGCAACTGGGGAATTTCATGTTTGTTGGGCTGATAGGAAGGCTCAGGCATCTGTCCATTTTTAAAATGAAAATTATTATGAATGTGCTTATATATAAAACAGCACATAATGTGCTCTTACAACCAATATGTTGTGTTGTTTTCAGTTTATCACCCTCACGCTCCCACCCCACCCCGATAGATCAAACTTGCATTCTGTGGTGATGAGTGGTTCTTGGCAGGCGCGGATCCAGGGGCGCACCCGGCGGCCGCCCCCTTTCGGCTTCTGTAAAATTGGCTGTGAAATTCTGTAGTGCAGTGAGCCCCGTTTCCGAAATCATGGATCTGGCCCTGTTTTGCGCTAGGAACTTCATGTTCTCACTTCCTCCCCTCCCCCCGACAAAATTGACCTGAACTCNAATTGATTTCTTCGCCTACAGGAATTGATTTCTTCGCCTACAGGAATTGATTTCTTCGCCGACAGAAATTGAATTGTTCGCCGACAGAAATTGAATTGTTCGCCGACAGAAATTGATTTCTTCGCCCGCAGAAATTGATTGTTCGCCGACAGAACTTCCTTACCTACAGAAATTAATTCTTTGTCTATAGAAATTCTTTGTCTACAGAAATTAATTCTTTGTCTGTAGAAATTCCTTGTCTACAGAAATTAATTCTTTGTCTATAGAAATTCCTTGTCTACAGAAGTTCCTTGTCTACAGAAATTAATAATTTGTCTGCAGAAATTAAGGCCCATATTTTCTAGAAGTCTCATCAACTCTTAGGTCCACTTTAAGGTTTTGTATTCTGCCCTGCAAACAATAGCTAAAGGTAGCTTCTAGAATACGATCTTTATGTAACCATCTTGATGTAATGTGTTAAATGTATCCTACACTCTTGTATGTTATACAGAGCAATAAATATACCAGATATCAGTTCTTTGTTGGCAGAAATTCTTTGTCAGGAGAAATTAATTCTTTGTTTCCTTGTCTAACGAAATTAATTCCTTGCCACAGAAATAAGGGCTGTCAGTGAGTTGACCAATAGGTGTCACTACGGCCCAATTCAATACATTTTGCGGACCAATTCATTCTTGATCGAGCACCTCGCGTGGGTTTCCGTGTGAATTGTTCTGCTAGAACTCTGTTGCCATCTTTTGGCAATACGTGCTCCTACTGATTCCTTGTCAGCAGAAATTCTCGTTGAATAGAAATTAATTCATTGTCTCCAGAAAATACTTCTTGCTCGGTAGAAATTAATTCTTGGTTGGCAGAAAATACTTCTTGCTCGGTAGAAATTAAATCTTGGTCTCCAGAAAATACTTCTTGCTCGGTAGAAATTAATTCTTGGTTGGCAGAAAATACTTCTTGCTCGGTAGAAATTAATTCTTGGTCGACAGAAAATACTTCTTGCTCGGTAGAAATTAATTCTTGGTGGATAGAAAATACTTCTTGCTTGGTAGAAATTAATTCTTGGTCGACAGAAAATACCTCTTGCTCGGTAGAAATTAATTCTTGGTCGACAGAAAATACTTCTTGCTCGGTAGAAATTAATTCTTAGTAACTTCAGTAGGATGTCCATGAGTGAACATTGTCAATTTCCCATAACTTCACTCAAAAATTCTTGTATCCCACCCATTCCCAAGCGGCGACGCCTCGTTCGGCAGGTACGAGCGATGACGAATCATATTCACGGAGTTGGCATGTGAGTTGCGCAGTGTCAAAATTGAAAGCAGTGCAGGACTTGTCTTCAAGGCATAGAATTAAGCACACCTCGAGTGGGAAGTCTTTGATGGTCTTGATAATTTCTGGTCCACCTTGGAACATCTTGTTCGGAATGACTTGAAAATGTGTCACTAAAATCAAAAAATGACAGCTTAGTTCATAATATGTTTAGATATCTGACAGTTGCACGATTTAGAAAATGTATGAGACGGGTAGGCAAGTGAAAAATGCTGGCAGTAAAGAAAGTCCGCCAGGCAGAAATGAATTATGGCATCGTCACAAAGTTGCTCAATTTTGAATTTAAAAAAATTGTATTGTCCAGAAACAGACTGGCTTCAAAACAGTGCCAGTTTCAACCCGAACAAGTGAGTATTAAAAAAAACATATTTTGGCCAAATTTCAAACTTTTGCCAAAAACACAGTTGTGTAATGATTTCAAGTTTTATGGTCTTAAAAGGTGTCCTAGTGGCCCTAGATTATGCGTATGAAAAGAAAAAGTGGCTATGAAAAATATTCTTGGAGATATGCAGGAAAATTAGCTGGGCATTTATTTTTGACTAAGGGTGTACATGTACATGTAGCCTACATGTACATGTACATGAATCTGCCCAAGACATCGAGGCTTGCTTACCATGGCATTCTTTTCGGCGGGGTTCTATGTGCGAGCGCTCTAACACGCCATCGAAGATTCTGACACAACTCAGCGCAAAATAACCGATGCTTCTTCCAAGGACGAACTGGTCTTGCCACGTTCTTTGTAGTTTTGCTCGCATAGTTGTAACAACTTTTTTTTCGTTGAGATAAGTAACTACCTCACCTAATTGATTTGTTCGCCTAGAGAAATTGATTTGTTCGCCTAGAGAAATTGATTTGTTCGCCAGCAGAAATTGATTTGTTCGCCAGCAGAAATTGATTTGTTCGCCAGCAGAAATTCCTTATCTACAGAAATTAATTCTTTGTGTATAGAAATTCCTTGTCTACAGAAATTAAGGCCTATATTTTCTAGAAATCTCATCAATTCTTAGGTCCACTTAGGTTTTGTATTCTGCCCTGCAAACAATAGCTAAAGGTAGCTTCTAGAATACGATCTTTATGTAACCATCTTGATGTAATGTGTTAAATGTATCCACACTCTTGTATGTTGAGCAATAAATATATGAGATATCAATTCTTTGTTGGCAGAAATTCTTTGTCAGGAGAAATTAATTCTTTGTTTCCTTGTCTAACGAGCTTAATTCCTTGCCACAGAAATCACGAGTTCCTCCCGCAACTAATCTTTAGGTAGGTACCAATTGAAATTCACCTGTCATTTGACTGGCAGGCCTACTTTGCTAGATCTTCACCAGTTTTCATGTGGCTGACGAGTCCTCCTCTTCTCCATGGGGGAGGGGTGAGGGGTGGATACGATTGCCCAGTAGATCTTTACCAGTTTTTGTGTGGCTGACGAGTCCTCGTTTCCTCTTCTCTATGGGGGGAGGGGTGAGGGGTGGATACGATTGCCCAATAAATCTTCACAAGTTTTCATGTGGCTGACGAGTCCTCCTTTCCTCTTCACTGGGGGAAGGGGAGGGGGATCGGTGCAAGAAAAACAACAGGAGACGGATGTACATTATAGAATGAATTTGATAAAATGATGAGAACCTTACAGATATTGTGGTTAACATTAATTTACTTAAGGTAATGAAAGCATGGCTTTTTACAATGAGTCACCACAAAAGAACAAACTTCGACAGCGACGCCAGTCAAGAAATGACCCCGATTTAAAACGCAGTCAAACTCACTTCATGATATGTGCTCAGCCGGGGGATATCCCGTGCTCAGACGGGGGATATCCCGTGCTCAGACGGGGCATATCCCGTGCTGAGACAGGGGATATCCCATCCTGAAATACCAAGGCCTACAGTCACTTCGTCTTTTGACGATCTCCACTCAGAGTGTAGCCCGACGGTCCAGTGATATGAACCCTTGATGATTCAGGAAGGCGACATCCATCCTTATACAGGTTTTGGGCCCCGTACCGGACAACAAAACCTATTCTTGCCATGTAAACATCCTGGAAGTGAGGTTGATGCAAAAATGAATCTGGGCCATTCTGCATACAGATGTCCTTTGGATAGTACACCGCCCAAGCTGTTTTGATTTTAATTCATCTGAGAATGTTCTTAGAATATTTCTTTGATTACATAAATGATAGATACTCCATTTTTCCTTCATGAATTGCGACAAGTCATGGATAAATTAGGAATCTCGCCTGCGGTGATGTTCATTACAAGTTTTCATGCCACAAACTCAAACATTACCGACACAACTGTACAGTTTCTTAATTGGCACCATCAGTTTTCGAAACTTCCATCACATTCGAGACGCAAAGTTTACGTCAGCAATTTCATTGATGAGAACTTCATTCGATAAAAGGCATGAGAATCGCCAGCATCCAAAGGACCGATGTATTTTCGAGGAAAAAAACACGACTGACAGCTTTCACCAGAAAGGACAAAGTCGAGATTCTGACACACGATTCATAGATTGTGGAAATTAGTCGAGCATGACGTTTGATTTCATCGCAAACATCTGATATCAGCTCATTACATCCAAGAATGTTGAACACCCTATCAAATATTTTTTCCTACGGTGATCAAACTGATTATACTGGCAAACATCGGTGGCTTCAGAACTTGTTGAAAGGCATATAGGCCTAAATGTGAATTCAGCTCATTATGCCTTCACAATACAACTGACTGATCAACAAATTATTGGGTTACTTCATTCCTGGCTCACAAGGGGGCAGCGCAAAGAAATATAAAATAATTCACTGTACCTCGAAGTTTAATCTTTCAGTTAAAAAGTCGGATAAATATTCATGTAAAATATGTCAATTAAAACTGTTCATTCCCTACCCCCTGTGTAATTGAAATAAAATAAAACTTTGTGAATTTCAACCTAAGTTGCTTGTACATTGTTTAAAGTATTGTACACAAAGCCCAAGGCAATGATGATCAAGATAGGTTGAACTGAACTCATGATTACTACAGAAATACAAGCACCATGCATGTCATAACCATGGTAACACAAAATGACAATGATTCCAACCAAAAACACGATAAAACTCAGTCTTAATTTCAGAGTATTACAACATGTAGATACATGATGACCTTGACCTCAGACGTGCAAAATAATATACAATTAACCTTTCCTGTGTTGCCACGGCGACCACAAAACCCCACCTCTCGTCACCTGGCAACCTGCACCAGATTTTGAAATCGACAACACCACAGCGTTCACATCTGAAGCACAGTAGGACAATATCTAACACTTTGTTCTGATCTGCACCAATCTGATCATTCTCATATGTATGACAATCACATCCCAATCTGCTCAACTGACAAACCCACGTGACTTTTTATCCCAACAGGGCGGCGCTGCGAGTGGTTTTACCAGACGTTCAATGCAGTGCAACGGCAACAGCATCGCTCACGAGGCTGTTGTCACAGTGCACATAGACGAACGTCGAAAAAAGGTACAACTGCTCACAGCGCCCCCCAGTGGTGGGAGTTTGCAGGTTTCTCATTGGTCACCCTCCTCAGAAAAGCCGCTCGTATTCTGACAGACATTTCCCGATGGTGCCCCCACACAATCCAAAATTTAGCCATTCTTTTCACTTCTATAGGCTTCCCCTGCATGTCCAGTCTATAAAAATGATGAAAATAATATTATGACCACGTACAAAACATACACTTGGTTTACATCTACACAATATTTATTTATATATTAAATTCATTTCATTTGAATGTTATAGACTTCACCCCAAGACTGAACCAGGCCTGCCCAAGCGTTGCACAAATACGTACACCAGACGGCCGTGGTTTGGGTTTTGCTCCTCCCTGGAGACTGCCCTGGGCGAAACAAATAAAGTGATGATTTCAGCGTATCCACAGACTGATGCTTAAAATATGACGCCTAATGATCGTTTACGTTTTACTACCATGACTCTAAGACGATGTCAAATGTACAGAAGCAGACGGAATCTCACAGAACCTCACGATGAAGGCAGCGATTTCAATATTTCCAGTCCAAAACTTTATTTCGTAAGCAGGCCAAGAAGTTATACGTATTTATTTACCATCTTTCTACCTCCAGACAATTTGGTTTACACCATCCAATATTATTGCACCATATGGGGGTCATGTGCTTCTGGCATGAAGGGTAGAAGAAAGATTGGCAATGATATTGCCCATTTTGATCCTCATGTTGTGCAATAATATTGCACGTGTATGGGCCGCCTAAGACCTCATCCACAAGAGTCAGTCTCAATTTTTCAGATCTATATGCACGACTCTTGTAATTGACGAGTTTTTGAAGCAAGTTTGTGTACAACTTTGGAGTTCATTTTCCAAGACCATACCCGAGAGGTGTGGCAATTGTCATTTTTGAATTTGGATCTGAGTTTTGGACCTTTTAAGAGATTCTTGATCACGGACCTTCCATATTGATCAGGCCCATATATGGGACATCAGTTCCATCGGTGCCTCTGCGATGTTCATTCTGTGCGACCCCAGACTAGATACATGCCTACATGATTCCACTGTGTAATAAAAATGCTACAAAGTTGAATGACAACTAAATGGTTCTCTGAAAAATGTCTGTGCCACATTTACCTCCAAATGACAGTTAAATTTACGGTACTTGAATGATAAACGTTGAATATTGATGTCCAGCTACAAACACAAGTGAGTTCATGATCACATGATATAAACAACAAAATATTTGCCACATTCGGACCCGAAAAAAGCCAAGGTATCCACGGCGACGGCAGGTTCGTCGCCTCGACAGTGAAGGCTGAGATAGACCAATGACGAACATCGACACATGTGAAATTGCTGGCGAATAGGCAGACACTTCACATGCGTCACAAACACATCAGACACTCCTCTGAATTGGCACGCAAAAAGCATTTCATCTATCAACATCTTTCTCCTAAATTTCGTTTTGTAAAGTTATTCTACTGCATTGCACATTTCACATATGATAGTTCTGGAATGTCCCACAAGGTGGCGTCAGCATTCGGTGCATTTCACGATAACCAGATCAAAGTAACTTGTCCGGGGACTGAGCCGGTTAAATGTAAAATGGACACCCAGGTTCCAAGCAGCTTCCAAGACGACAGGTTTCTATGGCAACTGTTTCTATAGTGATTATAAGATGGACCAAATACTGGACACATTTACAATGAGTATGATGAACACATCCTACAGTGCTGCACACACGTACGTCTAAAATGGCTGGGCACATTGACCTCTGACCTCACTGAATGCATAAAGGCGTAATTTGATTGGACAGCGCAGAATTAGCAGACAAAGCGAAATTGTGTGCTCAAAACTGCATGGTTTTGTTCGTTCACATAAACTTGAGTTATTTTTTTAGTAAAAAGGTGTATTTTATTCGAGCAGAGAGTTCTTGGTGTGGATTTCCTGAACTCCTCTCTGAGTAGTGAATATTTTACATGAAAAACCCCAGAGTCGTAACAGTAATGAAGACACCCCATTATCTCCGGTAAACCCCAAAAGTGGAAATATAGAATTATCACACCTTTTGACTCCCCACGTGAATATCCTGCCTTCGTTTAGGTCTAATTTAAGCTGACCTACCATCAACCCAACCTGATCTGCCGTCAAGTTCTCCAAACATGTCTAAGTCCAGTACTTGAAAAGTCAGGTCCATCTAATCTCATTCCGAGTCGAAAGTCCAGTTTCCCAAACGAAGACGGGATATCTCTGCCCAGCCACGTCGTTCCGTTCAACATGATGCATCAGTGACTTGGCGCTACTCCAACACACAAACAGTCATGAGTACCCTAGTATATTTAATATTAGTGTAAACAGTATTATTTTCTAAAACGTTACACAATCGCTAATTCCTTTACAAACTTCAGGCCGTACCGGTAGGTGATGAATTCTTTACACGGGCACCCAACACAAGCACTAACTGATGCATCATGGTTCCTTGAGTTAATCATAGGTGGCGCTCACAGTCCTTTCTAATTGCTCGTTTCGAAATATTTGTACGTGGGATTTTCATATCCGTTGATCTGCATGTTGGCAACGTGGCGTTCCTCGGGGGACGTGCCGTTGGGATCCACTTCGACAAATCCGGCGGCATTTGGTGTTGGGTTCTGGGCCTTCTTACGGAGCAACACGATCGCGACGATGATGATGACAAAGACGGCGACAGATCCGATCGCGATGCCAGCAGTTCCTCCCGTTTTCATGACAACATGTTGAGTATCCGAATGTAGGCCCTGAAGAAAACAAAACAACAATCAAATGAAAATTATCAACAAATCTTGCAAGCAGAAGACGTTGGGAAGACGGGCCAGAAGGGAAATCTGCATGGTCAGTGGGTTAGGCATCAATGTCATGTAGGCCACCACTAGTAGGTCGTGTAGGTCACCACAAGGTCACACAGCTCACCACTTCAAGGTTGTGAGTTGGTCACAAGTACAAGGTCATGTAGGTCAACACAACAAGGCCATGTAGGTCACCACGGAAACGAGTACAAGGTCATGTAGGTCACCAGTTCAAGGTCACGAAGGTCACCACCTCACGTACCTGTTGTACGTTCAAGCCGTTGTTCTGAGCATGTGCATAATGCTTCTTCTTCTTCATGTATTTGTGTTCATCCTCCATCGTCTCTGGGTCGTACTTCTTCGTTGGTTTGACCTTCTCTGGTTTGATGGCCTTGACCTCAATCTGGGGTTTGCCCATGTTGGGGTGGACTGGGTCCTTCTGGATGTGGTTTTCCGTCTTCTTGGGAGCTGGCACTGGAAAGAATCAAATGAAACATAAGATCATTCGTCTCAGAGAAATGAATCATTCCAGGTTCAACTTGGTTCTTACAAGTAAATGAAGATGGCAGCACTGTCCAATGACTCATATTTATACAGAATGTCCCTCAAAACATACCATGCGTAGTTGGTTCCGGTTTCCGTGCTGGCTTCTCCTTCACGATCTTGACGGGTTGAGCCAGGACGTGTTTAATCGTCTCGTCAACGCTGCGGTAACTCTTCATGAACTCTTCTGCAAGGAGGACGGAAATTCATCAGAAAATGGCGAGAGTTTGAAGAATTCTTTGATAGATTGAATAGATAAAACATAGAAGGTGCTGTGCTGGGATGATTCAGAAACGTGGAGAGTGGAAAGAACAACCGTCAAATGCTGTACCACTGGTCAGTGGGCTGTCAGAGTGGTGCAGTGTAAACATTAACCTGTCACCTCTGAGTTCAGGGTTCAATCCCCAGTCAGACCCATTCTTCATGTGATAGAGCGAGCAACTCTTTTTGACAGCACAGGTTTTCTCCGGGCACTCTGGTTTCCTCCTGCTGTACATAATATTTGCCTGATGGTGTCTTTAAAGCTAGTAATGCTGTATCTGGTGCTCGGTTCCCGATTCACGCATTTTATCGTGAATCAATAAATCTGTTTCCCCTAAGCCTGTGACAAAACCATCTGGAAGCCAGTATTTTCAGTTTCGCTTAACGTTAATAGACATTCAATGCGACAATTATACACTGCAACCGTCCGCTGAGACTGCGGAATGAGTCAAGCGATCTCTATGGAGATGGGAAGTCGTCGGAAAAACACCACAATTGCCGCGAGGGATCGAATCTCTAGTCTTATAAAGAGTGACATCAACCCTTTGTAATTAATACAGAATCCGTGAGAGTCGGTTCCACCTCAACGTGACCCAATACACCAATGTAACACTGTACAAAAGCCAGTGCATTTGACTGCCTGATTCCCATGAAATGGCCCTGTGCTGGATCAATATATCGTAAGTCTGGATGAGTAATGGCCGACGCTGCATCACGAATGAAACCATGAATCATGATCATAAAATACGACATGCAACAAGCTCGCTCACACACCATGCAATATCATCACCTAGTATTAATTAACACAAATTAATTAAACCTTCCCAAATTCCAAACCCGTCACAAATGCCAACGCGAGTTCAATTTTCGGTGGAAAATGGCAAAATCTCCAAGCTAGATATAAAACACACGTACACTCCGTGCGAGGAAAAACCCACCAACCATACGTACATTATTAATAAATAACCTCATCTATTTTCCCAAACGTTTGTCCGCTAGATTGTTTTTTCGGTTCAGATCTGTTCCTCATCACATAGCAACACTCATTAACCGGTCAGCACAATTGGGATTTTCAATCTGTGCTTTTCCGTGTTCTGTCAAGTTTTCACAGCCAGCGAGCTGATGCTTAAACACGATGAGCTTTGCGGTTTGCTATGCAATGACGTCAACTTCACAACCGAAAAACAATCCAGAGTGCATTACTCACCCATATAATGGATTCTAAAACGTATTTTTTTGCCTAGATTAAGAAATGAACCATCAGGTTACAATCCAAAGGAATTGTGCTGTTGTCAACAAGCCAGCCAGTGGCTGATACATCTTGGTACAGCCATATCTCAACAGATGGCAGCACCATCTGATCTCGGTCAACTGAAACTATCCGTTTCAACAGACCCTCCATGATGTCATGCGTCAACAGCAACACATACAATAAGACAAACACTAGCGCAGTCTGGTGCAGAGACAACCAACCAATGTGCCACACTTGATAAGATGCCTTTACCCTTTCACTGCATTGGCAAATAAACCGACAAAATCCTGAATTCATACAGAAACCCTGTCACATAGGTATCCATATGAAAGTGCTCACTGAGAGCTTTCCAATGAATACCTAAGTGACAGGGTTTCAGGACTGTTTTTGTTTTTCATGTTGACATTTTCAACAAACTTGGCCTTGCAGTGAAAGAGCTCGACCTTCAGGTGAACATTCAAAACGCCCCCTATTGGGGATCATACGTACGAATCTGGAGGAGAATCTTCTTCTCGACATTGACGGGCAGTTTCTTGAGCAGCATCAGACTCTGGTTGACGCGCTGATCGATGATACGCAGATGTTCCTGGGTATGAGGTAGAATCCTGTTCGCAGATTCGCCGTCCGTCTCCCGAACGTGTTCGAAATGGTTGATGGAGTGGATACGGTCCTTCTCCTCCGAACGGATGTACGCTTCGAGGGCTTTTGTGATATCCTCCACCTGAAACACATTGAATTCATGATCTGTCAACCTCCGTGAAATCTGGTATCAACTGAGTGAGTCACATGGTGCAACAACGGGGATTGAACCCATGACCACACTGGTGGCAGGCCTAGCTATTTGCACTGCACCATCTGACAACGAAACATATACAACCACAGCGACATTAGGATTTCTGACACTCTGCCGAGGGACTTATCAACCGGGTAATAACACTGCGACGTAACGAGGACATAATTGGGAGACATATCCCATCGCTCCAAGCACATCCAGATATGAAACATCTATAATGAGCGACGTTAGAGAACATCAATTATCCTAAATGCGACTCTGGTGTTAGTCGCATTCTAACTGCAGGGGATTATGGGATATTTGCGGTACTTTGTTGCTGGTTGGAGAAGAGATTGCCGGAGGGATACGCCGCCGATT